>JAWNME010000195.1:0-14098 GCA_035044385.1 Drosophila neutralis
ACAATAATGCACGTCTTACGGAGACTTACCTGGCGTTAATAGCTCAATTGACACTGTTAGCAGCCAGCCTTCAACGCATGCAATCGGAAATAGTGGACGTACTTACTGGAATTCGTCACCGTACAATAAGCCCAATATTGATTTCGCCCGATCAATTAAAGGAACAATTGGATCAAATACGGGATCATTTGCCGCCAGATCAAATGCCACCAGTGACATCATCTAACGTGATGCACCTGTACAGAATTATGCGAGCAGAAGGCACCGTCACCGACGCTCATGTAATATTTAGAATAAAATTACCACTAGTGTCAACATTAATATTGGAACTGTTTAATATTGTGCCGATTCCAATGTGGGACTCTAAAAGCTGGCGACTGTTTGAGCTTAAGACAACTATTATAGCTGTAAACAACTACAGGGACCAATTCATGGGACTCACAACAGATGATCTGCATCGCTGCCGAACATTACCGCATGAAGAATACATGTGCTTCGACCATCAAGCTATGTTTAATGCTAACAATCGGTGTGAGTTTCAACTGTTTAATAACAAAACACCAACGACGTGTCAAGTAATTCACAAAACAACCAAAATGGTATGGTCAAAAACACACCGTCCCAACAATTGGATCTTTGCAACGCATTCTGCAATGGAACTACAAGCCGTATGCAACGGAACCCCGTCTACTATAGAATTAAAGGACACCGGACTACTGACGTTGTCATCAGGTTGCACATCCCGCAACTCAGAAATTAGCATCAGCGCGTTCAACACCATTATAAGTCAAGTGAAAAAGGGTTATGCTCATTTTGGCAACATAATCAAGCCAAACACCATCCCTTTTACGAAACTCAACATATCAGAGGACATTGTACAAGAAGATAAGGAACTGGATGACTTGCAGCTACAATTGAACACACTCAAGAAACAAGAGCTGCCCGACCAAATAAATCCAATACAACATCAACATATCGCCGCTTATGCTGCTTTAGTGGTATGCGTCCTTGTGCTACTTGTCTATACACTACGGAAACAACGCCTTTGGACTTTTCAACCATCAGCTACAAGGAGTGAGGCTGCCACTACACCCGTGCCATCAACATCCCCAAGAAGATTCACACTGGATGTAGATGATGGTTGATCACCGATTCAACGGCCGGGAGAATGTTTAGATTCATATTGTTTAGATTCATGCAAATAGAAAATGCTTACAATAGAAAATATTATGCAGCTACTTATAAGGCGATCGCAGTCTCACTCCACCGAGTGCAGCCGTTTGTAATGCGATCGCAGTCTCTTGTAAGGCAGCCGCAGTCTCACTCCATCGAGTGCAGTCGCTTGTAAGGCAGCCGCAGTCTCACTTCATCGAGTGCAGCCGCTTGTAAGGCGACATCTCCTCTAACCGCTAAAAATAGCTTGACCCACTCAACCTAGCCTCAAGTGCCTTATTTTGGGCTGTCAGCATTTCTGAGTTGCACACTTGAATAATGCTGACTTGCATGGGTCAGCTATCAGCATCTTTGAATATTATAGTCTAAGAATCTTGTATATAAGCCACGCATTTTATTCAATAAAGTCAGTGTTCTTCATAGACTCAATCCCGTCAGACGTCTTCATTTATTTCTACCATCGCATTTACTGTGCGCAACGAAGGACCTCACTCTCCGCAGTCCAACTAGTTCAAGTGCTAGTTGCGACGACTTTTAGTAGTCAGTTTATGTACTGAATACTTCCCTTAACACAAACATGGCCAATATGTTGCGCTTCTGCTACAAGCGAAACAGAACTAGACCGCGCTCGCAATATAATTCCACAAACAATACAGCAAGCTGAATTTGCAGCTGAACTGAAAGATTTGCAGCGCCACAACACAGTGGACAAAAAGAATTCTATCTCACCACTCTCACCAATACAAGGGTCAGGTGGACTCATTCGAGTTGGAGGTAGATTGGAGCAAGTCCCACTCCCATACAATTCAAGGCACCAGATTTTGCTGCCTTACAATGATCCAATAGTAAAGATGATATTGCGAGAGCTGCATGAAGACAACATGCACTGCGGTGCTCAAGCCTTACGAGCAGCTGCTAGACAACAGTATTGGATCCTGAACGACAAAACCATGTCGAGAAATATCATCCACAACTGTGAGACGTGCAACAAGGCGAAACCCAAGCTAATGAATCAAATTATGGCCAATCTGTCAGCTGATCGAGTGACACCAACACGCCCGTTTCTCACTAGAGGCGTAGACTATTGCGGACCAATTTGGATTCATCATAAGGTTCGCGGAAAAAGACCAGATAAGGCATACATAGCTGTCTTCTGTTGCTTCTCTACAAAGGCTGTCCACCTCGAGCTGGTTAGCGATCTGACCACAAGTGCTTTCCAAGAGCCCTGCGGCTCTTTCTAAGCCGCCGCGGCAGATGTCAAACAATTCATTGTGACAATGCCACCAATTTTGTTGGAGCAAACAACCAACTAAAGGAACTGGGAGGATCAGTATTCGGCGAGAAGGCTCAAGCAGAGATCATTAATCACTGCAACAAAAATCAGGTTGCCTTCAAATTCATACCACCACGGGCGCCATCATTTGGAGGTCTAGATGACAATTTACCTGTGATGAGTTTTCCAATGGGACGCATTGTCCATACATATCCAGGTCACGATAATCATATTCGTGTGGTCGACGTTAAAACTGCTTCAGGAATCTACAAGCGCCCCATAACCAGGCTTGCGCCGTTACTTCCAGAAGACATGGCGCCGCCCATTCAAGGAATGAGGTCGCCACTATACCCGTGCCATCAGCGGCCCCAAGAAGATTCACACTGGATATAGATGATGGTTGATCACCGATTCAACGGCCGGGAGAATGTTTAGGTTCATATAATTAAATCATAAGCTATTTATACGTGCGCTGCAGATTGCGCAGACACACAGCAAATAAGTAAATATCAGCAAATAATTTTGCGAACACTGCACTCAATATCATTGGGTCAGCGGTCGCCTCATATTGCGAATCGCTACACTCACCGGTTGCCTCACACTGAGGTCGCTGCATTCGATGGCACTAGGTCAGCGGTCGCCTTATATTGCGAACGCTGCACACGATGTCACTAGGCCAGCGATCGCTTCATATTACGATCGCTGCACTTAGCGAAAGTTGAACAACGGTCGCCCTAGAAAGTAAGAAATTGAGACATATTGCGATCGCTGCACTCGCTGCACTTTCCGTACAAAACTGCCGAATAAGGTATTTTTATATATGTATTTAGAGTTAAGAATTATGTATAAGTAAAGCCATGCTCTTCAGAGCAATCAGATCTAAGAGCAGTTAATGCTATCTTAATTTAAAAAATACGACAAATTAACGAAATGCAAAAAATTTGATTTGATTGCGTTTGCGACAATTAAGAACGACGATGTTTATATGTATATTTAAATAGCTTTATTAAATTTTCACGATTTATTCATACTTATTGTCATCAATGTATTTGCCTCTTTGATTTGTGGATCAGTTTACTGAAATCCTTTTGTCAGATTTGATGCTAGCACCTGTTCGCGAGAATCTGCCCCAGCCACTCCGCGAATCAGCTGGGCAAGTTCACGACCTCTGCCTGCCCGACAGAGATGTGAGATATCGGGGAGGACTCACTCATACCCTCTCTGTTTAAACACAGGCGCAGTCGCAGTTGCTGCGCTTGGATTTGTGCGGATTTCGCCTGCTACAATTCAAGCGTGGCAAGGATTTACGCTTCACACCCAACAGGACCTAAATTTCCAGCTATATGCTTTGGTCCTGGTGGCGTCGAGTCCTTCTACGCTCCTTGGTGATATATCGTCCTATTTGATGTACACGTTCACATGTGCTGCTCTCACACGTATCTCGCTGCCTCGCGTTGCTGACTGACGCAGGCTCTCGCGTAGACTCCGCATGTAGATTTCGCACTGAACCTGCGGCCTGCGTCGCAGCCTTTGTTGGGACTGTACTAAAGATCACAAGATCGTCTCGGTGGCGTGATCTCTTAGGTACTTTTCCACTACCTCTTGCTGGCGCCAGCCCTTGTCTGCCGTTAGTGCGAGTATGGATGGCGATATTGCGCTCGCCGTACGGCACATATCCTGACCGACATGTGTGTCAGACACCCTCATATGGCTGACAACCTGCGTACGAAAGAGAGAGGGCGAAAGAGAGCGAATTCGCCGCAACTGCATCAGGTCGGATTTCGGCCTGATATACAGTTACTGCAAGGGGCGTACATAGTACAAATATATTTTAATTTATGTATTTATTTGTCATGGCTATATGGCTCCTCACACTTTATTTCATGTGTTATTGTTTTGAGGAGGCGCTTTTTTGCGGTCACCTGTTTGCGAATTGGGTTATGAATTGGGTTTAATTAATGTAAAACACGATAACTTTACAATTGTTTTCTTGTTTGCGTTTATTCACTATTGTTAACAATGTGTTTGCTTAGTTTATAGTATTGTTGATTGTTTTATGTGTTTGATAAATTAAATGTTTTACAAATTTAATCTATCGTATGTTGCGCGTATCTCTTTTGTCAATGCACAACCGACGAGTGCTAAAACGATAGTGAATTAGATAATTGACAAAAGAAGGCAAAAACAAAGATTAGGGATGGGCGCGCAATGACGTTACGAGACTACGTTACATTTTTAATAGATGTTTTACCTAATTAATTGTTGGCTGCTGCTGCCTCCGACATGCTCCCCCGTTGGAAGTTCAAAGGTTTCAACTGACTTGGGCTCAAGGGGCAGAACAGCGATCTTGCCAACGGCTCTTTTGACGGTGCCAGCTGCAGTTTTGATTATTGCAACTCGCGAGACGCCGTCCTTTCCAGTAATAGTGCTCTCGACCCGTCCAAGACGCCATTGCAGGGGTGGCACGTTGTCGTCCTTCAGGACCACGATTGAATTGGTCATCAGATTAGGCATCGATGAGCGCCATTTTGAACGTTTTTGAACTAATTATAGGTAGCTGGTGCTCCATTTGCGCCAGAATCTCTGCTGCATTTGACATACGCGCTGCCAGCGACTTAGGCGATTGATGCCGATATGCGTTATGTCGGGTTATTCGATTTTGGCGTATGGAGTTCCAATCAGAAAATGCCCAGGAGTGAGAACTCTTGGATTCTCTGAAATGGGACAAAGAGGTCGCGAGTTTAACATTGCAGAAATTTCGCAAACAAGGGTACGAAGCTCATGAAATGTGAGGACAGATATTCCAACGAAGCGATAGAAGTGGAGTTTGGCAGATTTTACCGCAGCCTCCCACAAACCACCAAAACGAGGAGACCGAGGCGGAATGAAATTCCATTTGATTCCAATCAAAAGGCAAGAGTTCGAAAGCTCCTTGATATGAGGGCCGCTCAAAAAGAGTAGCCTCAACTCGTTCAGTTCGTTCCGCGATCCAACAAAATTTGTTGCATTGTCAAACCAGATTGAATTGGGTTTGCCTCTTTGCCGCTTTAATGAAACGATGAACGATGCGGTTGATAAGTCCTCAACCAATTCCAAATGCCTTGGTGGCAAAACAATCGAATATGGTTATGTAGCACTTTGTGGGCGGCCTGTTCCTGACTTCTGACTTTGTAAAGAATGGTCCACAAAAATCAATTCCAGTTGTGCAGCATGGGCGGCCTGGTTGCACTCGATCTGCTGGTAACGGTGCCATGATGTGCTCGAGAAGCTTGGGCTTTATTTATTTATTGTCAACTAAAAGTCAGTCGACTCAAAAAATACAAAAGCTTAAAAAATGTAATTTCATTTAAATTTAAATAATATAAAAATTATAAATACATATAGAAATAAGAAAGATTAAAATGATTAAAATGTTTTCTGGGGGAATTTAAAAGCAAATTGGTCCAACATTTGTTGCGTGAATTGGGGAAAACTCAGAAAAAACCCAATTAGACCAAACATAATTTGAAAGAGTTAGTAAGAATTAGTCCGCCACCTGGGCTCGCAAAAAAGCTATTCCCGAGATAGGGCATTTAAAATAGAGTTTTTAATTATTATTGATTATATGGTATAATTTTTTATAATCATTACAGAGCACTCGAAACGGTTCATGCAAGGAATAATTAGTAGTACAGCGATTATGGGAAAGTGGAAAGATATTGCGAGAAGGTCTGAAGGGAACAGAAAAGTTTATTTGGCTCATCAACGCTGCTGATTCGATTTCGCCTTTAATTAATTTAACTACAAACATAACTCCTAGCATAACACGACGGTTAGTTAGGGAGGCAAGGTTAATAAGCAGCAGCCTATTGGGGTATGGAGGAAGAGCACCCCAGTCAAAGCGACGAAGAGCAAAAAGTAAGAAGCTCTTCTGTACAAATTCCAACCTATTTTGATGAATATGACATTGTGGAGACCACACACAAGATCCATATTCGAGAATTGGACGTACAAGGGAAGTGAAAAGTATCTTGGTCGTATAAGGGTCATCAAATTCCTTTGACCAACGCTTTATAAATCTAAGAACTTGAAAAGCTTTGTTGACAGTCAATTTAATATGGTTATCGAACTTTAACCTGTGATCAAGAAGTATACTGTAACGAACCAGTTTGCTTTGCCGGGCAAACGCACAGTCGAGCTGTGGGTTCGTGCAACTAATTTAGAGAATTGGTCGCGATGCGACAATTGACAACACGTTTTGGTATATTATTGTATAAATATGGTTTATTTGGAATCAAATAATTGAACTTATAATTCCGCTTAATGTTTGCGTTTATTTCCTTTGACAATTCACTGAGGCCTTGGCTTGTTTCGGTAAGAGATCTTGTTCGGGAAAGTCGGTTCTAGGCACCCCGTACACCAGTTACGCAACGCTGCGACTTCGCGCTGCTCCGACAGCTTACCGCACGCACTCCGTTTAACCAAGCGGATTCGCACGTATACTGTCTAACGCAGGCTTGTTATCGCACTTGGAACTATGCAGGCCTCGCCTCGTAGCACGACTTAAACGTGGCAAGGATTCACTACTTTATCTATTTAAGCACCTCAGTGTCCTGTATTAGTGTTATTCTTCACTCGCTGTTTTATTCTTCTGCCGCACTCGCGTAGATTTTGTTCGTAGCTCCCGCTTACGAACTTTGATTTTGAACTATTGGGCAGCGTTTCCCCTTTTCACTTTGGTATCTCTCAACTCGAACTGAACTCCGTCAGAGGTTCCGCTTTGCGTATCGGATATCGCTCAACTGTCCGCTGTGTGTTGCGGCGCTCCTTTTATAGGCCGTGTTGTGGCCTTTTGTCGGGACTGTACCAAAAATCACGCCACCGAGGCGATCGCGTAATTTTCCACTGCTATCTGCTGGCGCCAGCCTATATCTGCCGTTAGTGTGAGTATGGATGGAGATATTGCACTCGCAATACTCCTCACACATAACGGCACATTTCCTGACCGACATGTGTGTCAGACACGCTCATATGGCTGACAACCTGCGTGAGAAAGAGAGAGGGCGACTGAGAGCGAATTCGCCGCAACTGCAATCAGGGCCGGATTTCGGTCTGATATACAGTTACTGTGAGGGGCGCATATAGCATAAATGTATACTTTATATACTTTTATTTGCCAAGGCTATATGGCTCCTCACACTCCCCCATTTCTTCGGTAGTGGAAGACTTCCACTGTCCAAACGGCGACGCTTGTGCTGATGTGATGGTTTGCACCCCGTCATGATGCGTCCAACCGTATCCATCCAGTGTTGTATCCACTTGTCCAGCATCAGACTCGAGGACAGATTCCAATTCAGGTTGTTCCTGTTGCTGCTCGAGCTGTGCTGCTTGCTTTTTGCATTGACTGCTGCTGCTGCTACGGCTTTTTGATTCGATTTAAGCGCATGCTGTTGGTGCCGCCTGCTTTGCGCGCCATTCTTGCCATGCGGCTTCAAGTCGCTTACATGTGCCGTCCTTATCCGTTTGTCTGCCGAGATCTTTAGTTTGCAGATCACGGGTGCTAGCTTGGCTGCGAATCCCTCAGCCCCATTCGATAGGTGTTGTAATTTCACCCACACCCTATCTGCGACTTTGGGGGTCCATTGCCTTCGGCGAAGGTTATAGTGCGTTGCCTGGTCTTGAGAGGTCTCGACCGCGGCCAATTGACGTGGCTTATATTGCTTGACATATGCTCTTACATCTCTATATAAGCCTGGCCAATAGTAGCGCGCTGTTACCCGGGTTATTGTTTTTCGACTCCCCGTATGTTCTGCGGCGGCTGTGTTGTGGTCCTCCTTTAGGACTTGTGTCCTCTTTCCGGTTGGCACACACAATTTCCAGGCTTTCACACCCTCTGTTCCGCCTCTGTGAGGGATGTGCCTGTATAAGTTTCCAGACTCCTCCATGTAGTCTGGGAACTTTCTGGGATTTTTGGCTATGGTGGTTCGCATCTTTTGGATCCAGTGGCAGTTTTTATTCGCTTGGTCCATCGCGTTTCACCGTTGAGACTCTCCGGCATGTCTCCTTCCGGGGCTGTCGAGATTGGGCGCCTGTAACACTTACTGCTGGTTTGACTGTCTTTGCTATGTACAGTCTCTCCTCCTGAATTCGAATTCTTTTTCCCGGCATATTGCTCCTCAGGCCTGCACACTCCAAAACCGTTCCCATGCCCGACAGAAAATCCCATCCGAGAACTAAGCCATCGATGACTCCTGGGAGTATCAGTAGAGTAATATCCATACTGCTCCTGCCGAGTCTGATATTCACCTCGACATGTTCTCGGACTCCGCTGTTTCGACCATCTGCCATGCGGACTCGCAGTTCGGTTGCGCTGTATCGGTCGTAGCCTTGTACTGGCAGTTGCCGATTTCTACGACCGCTGTCAGCTGCGCTCCCTCGTCCTGCAGGCTGCCGATTAGGGTCTTGGGGCTGCTCTTGTTCGGCTGCCGCTCGCCTCTGCGCTGTCTGCTGAAGCCGTGGGCCGTCTTGCCTTGGCGCTGGCTCTATTTGGCGGTAGTGACGTATCTGTGGTGACTCCATATGTCGTCGCGGTGGCTCCCTGCGTCTCTGTTGAGGTTGCCTTTGCTGTGGTGCGTTGTACCTCGGCTGTTCCATGCTCTGCTGTCTCAGCTTTTCCCTATCCGCTTCCAGCTCCTCAAACACGACGGCCAAAAACATTAATTCCGTCAAGTCGTTGAATTGATCTCACCTGGCGTATGCGCGCAGGTCCGGGAGGCTGTTGTTGTAAATTTTCTGCAGTTGTCTGTCCGCCGAATACTGCAGTGGCCGCATGAGCGTCTGCATTTCCACCATGTACACATTAAATGTCTCGTTCATAGCCTGACGTCTGTGGTTGACTTCGTCCTTTAAGTTTTCAAAGTAGTCTCTCGGCAGAAAGTACTCTCGAAAGCTTTGGATGAATGTTGCCCAATTTGTCCAGTGCTGGTTATTTGCTATATACCACTTCAGAGCCATTCCCTGAAGTAGTTCGGGCAAGGCCCTGGGAACCAGATCCAGGTTAAGCTCATAGGTATCGGCTGACCACTCGACTTGCTCCAAGAATTCTAACGGCTCTCTTGTGCCGTCGAAGCGAAAATTCCATTCCCGGACTTGCTTCGCTAACCTCGGGAATTCCTGGGACATAGTCGTCGCCGTGTGATCGCGTATTGATACCCTCTTTGATGGCTGTGGTGCGGATGTTTCCCATGCTGCGTGGTGGTTGTCTCTCGCGCGCACTGCTGCGCTGGTTGCCGGTATGCTCAAATGCGCGAAATCAATGTTTGTTGCTTCTCTTGCATCCGCAACTTGTCCCCCGCCGGTGACGCTCTGCCATGTATAGCCGCCAATTCCGCAATCCGCGTGCTGTATGGTGGTCTGGATTCGTGAGTGTCCACCCACTCTCCGATTTGTCGACGCATGGCGTCCAGTGTGCCACTCAGCTCCACTTGGAATTCTTCTCCATACTTTATTACGTCCTCCTTTTTGAGGTTGTATATACACGCACGAACCATTTTTGTTTTTTTAATATATATAAAGTGTGTTAATTATAGCAACCACCAAAGTTGGGCGAACCTATTCTTTCGGCTTATCTAAACTCAGTCGAGCTGCGGGTTCGCGCATCAAATTTATACTCGATCGCGATGCGATAATTAACAACACAAGGGATTTTATATATACAGTGGCGGACACCTTATTTCGAACATTGTCAAAGAAAAAACGTAATTGCCTGCCATAAGCTAAGCATTCATTATTTTTCAGAAATTCCAAAGACCGATCGTAGGTACATGTATTAACCACCAAAATTAATATATGACCCCAATATACTGGGGTTTCCCCACCTGCTAGGTAGTATTATAAATATGTCTACTTTGCGGTGCAGATTTCATTTGGATCAGTCTAAATTAAATAATATATTCGGCGTATAAAAACATAAATAAAGATGTTAATACCTAGTATGATATCCTTTAGCCTTAACAACTTCCCTTAACCTAATATTCATCGAAGATACCAGCTTCCTGGTAGCTTCTAGGCTGATTCTGCTCCACTGATCCCGCAGAGTAGTTTTGAGGTCTTCTTTGCTGGATATGCTGTGCTTCCGGATGTAATTTTCTAGCACAGCCCACAAATTCTCAATAACATATAAGCCTTGAGACTTGGCTGGTGGAATTATCATGTGGGGGCAGTTCCTGATGAGCCAGGACTGTACTATCTAGGCATTATGCTTGGGATCGTTGTCCTGGGTGAACCGGAAAGTACGTGGGATTCCTACCTTCTCGGCACTTTGGAGTAAATTTTCCTTTAGTATGTTGAAGTACACATTCTTGTCCATTGTTGTTTAAAAAATCACAAAATTCCCGAGTCTGGCTGACAAATATATTCCAATGCCTTGTCACTTCCTCAACCATGCTTGACTGTTGCCTTTACGTTGTAACGAACCTTTTTAGTCCGTTCAGTTTTAGCTGGGCTAAAACTCAGCCGAGCTATGGGTTCGAGCAACACATTTATATTTGATTGCGCTGCGACAATTTAAAACACATATCCTTTATACGGTGTATCAAAGCTTATTTGGCTCAGTGTCAAAGAAAAAAAACAATTGCCTGCCATAAGCTAACCATTCATTATTTTTCAAAAATTCCAAAGACCGATGGTAGGTATATATATTAACCACCAAAATTAATATATGACCCCAATACACTGGGGTTTCCCCACCCGCTAGGTAGAGTTATGTAAAAAAGTACCCTATTTTGAAGGGAAATTTAATTTGGATCAGTATAAATAAAATAATATATTTGCATTATAAAAACTTAAATAAGGATGTTAATACTTAGTATGATATCCTTTAGCCTTAACCACTTCCCTTAACCTATTATTCATGGAAGATACCACCTTCCTGGTAGCTTCTGGGCTGATTCTGCTCCACTCATCCCGCAGAGCATTTTTGAGGTCTTCTTTGCTGGATATTCTGTTCTTCCGGATGTTATTTTCCAGCAGAGCCCACAAATTCTCAATAACATTTAAATTTGGAGACTGGGCAGGTGGAATTATCAAGTGGGGGCGGTTCCTCATAAGCCAGGACTGTACTATCTTGGCCTTATGCTTGGGATCGTTGTCCTGGTTGAACCGGAAAGTACGTCGGATTCCTACCTTCTCGGCACTTTGGAGTAAATTTTCCTTTAGTATATTGAAGTACACATTCTTGTCCAATGTTGTTCAAAAAATCACAAAATTCTGGAATCCGGCTGACGAGATACATACCCATGAAATGTCACTTCCTTCACCATGCTTGACTGTTGCCTTTACGTGTTTGGGATTTAGGTCAGTATTGGACTGTCGCCACACACAATTTCGTCCGTCTGAGTGAAAAATTTTGAATTTGGACTCATATGCAAATATAACTGTGTTCCAGAACTCCAAATCCTTGCCCAAGTGGTTTTTGGCGAACGTCATCCAAGTCCCTTTATTTTTCACGCTTATAAAACGCTTCTTCCGTGGTACTCGGGCATTAAAGTCAAGATTGCGCAGAAACATGCACACAGTTTCCACACAGCACTTTTTCCCCATTTCATCCTCCACCTGTTGAGCCACTTTTGGAGCCGATAGCTTGGGATTTCCCCTTATTTTCCTGATGATCCTTCGCTCATCCTCTTCGGTGAAAATCTTGTTTGGTGCCTTTCTGCTCTTGCCCTCAATCCGATTTGCGTCGACGAAGCACCGAATGATGTTATTCACAGTTGAGTTGCTCAGATTGACCATTTCAGCTATTTTGCGATGTGAATATCCGTTTTTGTGGTGTTCCAGGATGAGTTTCCGTAGTTCAATGGTAGTTTGTTTGTCCATAATCCTTTTTGGCTTATTGCATCCGAGATGCAGGATGAAGTTAAACTGACTACGAAGGATTGGTCTACTTAAACCGAAAATACTCAACTTTAGGTAAAAAAATTCGGGTTTTATGGCACCCAGGTGTCCACAATGTACCTGCTCCAAATGAAAACTCGGCCTAAAAGTATGCTACATTTTTATAATCGTACCTAGCGGGTGGGGAAACCCCAGTGTATTGGGGTCAAATATTAATTTTGGTGGTTAATATATATACCTACCATCGGTCTTTGGAATTTCTGAAAAATAATGAATTCTTAGCTTATGGCAGGCAATTACGTTTTTTCTTTGACTATGTTCGAAATGAGGTGTCCGCCACTGTATTAAATCAAATAGTGGTTTTACTACTCAACAGACTTACCACCAGAGGTATCCAATGTCAAGGATATGCTGATGACATTGTCATCATGGCGCGAGGCAGATTTGAAGAAACACTCTGTGACATAGTTCAGTTAGGCTTAAAAATAACGAGCGATTGGTGTGTGGAGGCTGGTCTCAGCCTGACCCCACAAAAACAAATAAGGCTATCAGGTAGCTTAGTAGAAATAAGCAAAGAGGTAAAATACCTCGGAGTCACATTTGACAGTAAACTAAACCTTGGTACCCATGTAGAAAACACTCTATCAAAGTGCTCCAGGGCGCTTTATACATGTCGCAGTATAGCCGGCAAATCATGGGGCACATCGCCAAAGATAATAAGATGGCTATACCTAATGGTAGTAAGGCCCATGCTAACCTATGGTGCAATAGCATGGGGAGACAGGGTGAGGCTAACAACCGTGCAGAAACAGTTACAAAAACTGCAAACAATGGCCTGCGTATGTATGACAGGGGCAATGCGCACCTGCCCTACAATGGCCTTGGAAGCCTTAATGGAGCTCACACCACTCCAACATACCGTAAGGCTCCAACAGAAAGCAACGCTTTTAGGGATGTCAGCTGAAGGAGTTGGGGGCAATCACATCCTAAGCCACAAAGATGCCCAACTCCTAGCAGATGAACTTCCCTTGATTATGCAACCTAGGAACGAAATGACGGCCGAATATTTATTCGAGCGAAATTTCAAGGTTCATATGAGCAGCAAAAGGGAATGGACAACGCTAAACGAAGTCCACCCTATGAAACCGCACACCATAAAATGGTACACCGATGGATCACTCACCACACAGGGAACAGGCCTTGGAGTGGTAGGTCCCCGTGTATCATACCATGAGTCCCTTGGAAAGCACACCAGCATATTTCAAGCAGAGGTGTGTGCGATATTGCGATGTGCGGAGCTTAACCTAAAACGACACTATCGGAATGCGGATATATCCATCCTCTCCGATAGTCATGCAGAAATAAATGCTCTAAATGGGACGAAAATAACATCCAAAGTAGTCCACGAAGTAGGATACAAGCTTGACCAACTCGGAAAACATAATAGGCTTACCCTAAGATGGGTTCCGTGGCACAGGGACATAGCGGGGAACGAAGAAGCTGACAAGCAACCAAAAATGGGGGCAGAGAGACCCATGATAGGCCCTGAACCATATTGTGGCGTTGGTAGACACACAATACGGCTAAGTATCAGGGTTGAAGAAAAACTGATGCGAGAACGGAGCAAAGAATATCTTCGGGAAAAAACCAGCGTTATATACTTCCCACATGAAGGTGACTATACAATATTCCAAAAAGCTTATTTAGAAATAATACAAAGAGATTGTCCGATAAAAACCATGAGAACCACAAAAAAATTAAGAGATATCCAAACTTATT
>JAWNME010000198.1:0-162027 GCA_035044385.1 Drosophila neutralis
TGAGCTTTTTCAATAGCTATCGAATTTTTCTAAAGTCACAAAAAATAATAGAAACGCACCGAATAACTTAAGTTTATTTGCTTATTCGTAGCCATTAAAGTTACAATTGTTTATTACAAAGCTCCGATTTGAGCTACAATTGTTTATTACAAAGCTCCGATTTGAGCTACAATTGTTTATTAATTGATTCGAACTCAATTTATTGATTAATGACGGTAAGTCGAACACAATGCCGCGACTTGTATTCTCGATTTACGAAATAGAACTAACTAGCTGCCGAATTGCAGCTGGCATTGCAAAAGGCAAGCAAAGCGAGAACAAATGCAGTGAAAACGAAATGCCGATAAGCATGTACAAAACAACAGTTATGATCTTTACGTTACTTTGCTCTTTATGCTGCGCAGAGCATAACTTATTAAAAGAGTACAATGTTAAGAGAAGCTGCTTTAACCGTTGTTTGGCGCGGATACCTGCGTAACCAAACATTCTCCCCCCGTTGAAAGACACGGGCTTTCAACAGCATCCTCTTTCGGAAGCGCACACAACTTGCGCACAGCTCTCTTTATTATTCCAGTTGACGTCTTGAGAACAGCTACTCGGGAAACGCCGTCAGCACCAGCAACAAGCTCGACCACACGAGCCAGTGGCCATTTAAGGGGTGGCAAGTTTTCATCCTTTACAAGGACAACATCGTTGATGTGAACACCCGGGTAGGATTTTCTCCATTTGGACCGTTGCTGAAGAAGCGTTAAATATTCATCACGCCAACGACTCCAGAAAATTTGCTGATAATAAGCTATACGCTGCCATCGATCTAGGCGGCTAACGTTTAGCTTGGTGACATCCGGCTCCGGATAAAGTGTGAGTGGCGCAGTACCAAGGAAGTGCGCAGGAGTTAACACATCCAGATCTGCAGGGTGCTCTGAAAGTGGAAAAAGAGGTCGAGAGTTTATTATTGCCCCAATGTGGCAAACCAGTGTGCGCAGATCATCCAGGGGCAAAACCGAGGGTCCGACCGACCGATAGAAATGGTATTTTGCTGTCTTCACCGCCGCCTCCCAAAGTCCACCAAAGTGTGGTGAGCGAGGTGGGATGAATTCCCATTCGATGTCGTCAGAGACACAAAACTGTCGGACAGAGTCGATGTGCTTCTCGCTGAGGAAGAGTCGCTTGAGTTCAGCTAAGTCATTCTTGGCTCCGACGAAATTTGTCGCATTGTCCGACCATATGCGAACAGGTTTACATCTGGTAAGAATAAACCTCTTAAGTGCATTGAGAAAGGCTGCTGTTGACAAATCAGGAACCAGTTCGAGATGCACCGCCTTTGTTGCGAAGCAAATGAAGACCGAGATGTAGCATTTTACTGGTCCTTTGTTACGAATCTCGCTCTTGTAATAAAACGGTCCACAATAGTCCACTCCAGTGACAGCGAAAGGATGCGAGCCACTAACACGATCGCGGGGAAGATCAGCCATGATTGTCTCAGCCAGGACCGGTTTTGCTCGAAAACACATAATGCATTTTGTTGTTACGCTGGAGACAGTCTTACGCCCACCAATAGGCCAATAGTGGAGCCGAATATGAGCAAGCAGAGAACGAGGTCCGGCATGCAGCTGACGCCTGTGAAAATGCATGATGATGGCGCGTGTGACAGGATGATGTCCCGGAAGTATGATGGGATGCTGAGCATCGAAATCCAGGCTCGAGTGTTTTAGACGGCCACCAACACGAAGAAGTCCAAACTCATCGATGAATGGGGTAAGCGAGGCAATAGAGCTGGATGATTTGATAGTCCGTCCGTCTTGAAGAGCCCTATACTCATCACTCAGATTCGCCATCTGGATGCTCCGCAAGAGTAGTTGAGTGCCCTTGTGTATCCAATCTACCGTTAGACTGGCATCCCTGATGCGATTGCGAAATTTATATATATATCCGAAGACACGACGCAGGTTATGAAAAGAATTTGCAAACTTGCATCCTAAGCTGACATCAGAGCATCTAGAGATGGTAACTAGCACCTTTTGCCGCAGCTCAGGAAGCGTCCGGGCCGGTAAACATGATGCGGGCCAGTCGCACTCTCCTTTGGTTAAGAAATCGGGACCATGAGACCACAACGATGATTCTAAAAGGTCGCTTGGAAGTGCTCCTCTAGAAAGAATGTCTGCCGGGTTGCATTCCGTCGGTACGTAGCGCCATTCCATTCCTGTCGTAAGCTCTTGTATTAAAGATATCCGATTAGCCGTGAACGTTTGGAAGCGCGAAGGCTCATCACGTATCCAGGATAAGACAACTGCCGAATCCGACCAACAATAGTATCTGCAGTTAAATAACTTCATTTGAGCTACTTCGCGAATAAGTTGAGATAGCAGTGCAGCAGCAGATAATTCCAGCTTTGGTACTGTGAGAGTTCGTAAAGGTGCCACACGAGACTTAGAGCACAACAAATGAGCTATGCGCCTTCCCTCTGTTATGGATACAACGTAAATGCATCCACCGTAAGCCTCAATGCTCGCATCACTAAAACCATGAACTTCGATGATGCCCTTTGGAACAACGACCAGTCGAGGGAGTTTTATTTGCTCTGTGTTGCAAATATCGGCACACAAGCTATTCCAAGAACAGTGCAAAGAAGCAGGAAGACTCTCATCCCAATCCAATTGCTCTCTCCAAATGTGCTGCAAAAAGATCTTGGCCTTGGCTACCACGGGTCCGATAAGTCCAAGCGGGTCATAGAACCGAGCAATGGTAGACAGCACAGACCGTTTGCTAGGCTTTCCAGGCGCTTTCATAGGCGAAAAGTTGAACAGAAGGCAGTCAGAGGCTGGATTCCACGCAAGTCCGAGAGTCTTCGTGACATCCGTGCCATCGTCAAATTTTAAAAAAGTCTCCTTTTCCTCATCAGGAACGTGTTGAAGTACGCGAGGATCGTTGGAGCACCACTTCCTAAGTTTAAAGTTTCCCTTTCGAAGCAGGCTGACTGTTTGCTCCATAATATAAATTACTTCCTCGGCAGAGTCACCTCCAGTGATGAGATCATCTACATAAAAATCGCTCAAAATCACTTTAGATCCAGCAGGAAATGAACTTCTTTCATCAATAGCTAATTGCTGCATGGAACGAACCGCCAGAAAAGAAGCTGGCTTTGTGCCATAGGTGACAGTATCCAGCTTGAAAACTTGAATTTCCTGATGAGGTGAATCACGCCATAAGATACATTGCAGATAGGAATCGGGTTCAGCCATCCTAACGCACCTGTACATTTTGCTAATGTCACCAGTCAAGGCTATTGGGAATGTCCTAAACTGCAACAGTGTAGCGAACAGCTTGCGTTGAATTGTTGGGCCTGCCATGAGGATTTCATTCAGGGAATAGCCAGACGAAGACACGGCCGAACCATCAAAAACAACTCTAAGCTTAGTTGTTGAGCTATCTTCCTTAAGAACACAATGATGAGGAAGATAATACTTGCAGCGACTTAGCATGTCCGACTCCACAAGAGACATGTGATTCAAATCCAGATACTCCTTGATAAATGCTGAATATTGCGACTTCAAACCAGGATGACGTTCTAATTTGCGTTCCAGGTTGCAAAAACGACGATATGCCTGCTGATACGAATCTCCAATTAGATCCACAGCATGCTTGACTGGAAGGCGAACCGAATATTCGCCAGTGTCCAAACGAGCAAAAGTTTGTTTAAAATGCGCTTCACAGTCAAGTTCCTCCTTGGTAGATTCATTGACTAAACGGGAACACGATTCTACCTCCCAAAACCGACGAACGATTTCATCAAGCTTGTGATCTGGGCTAGGATTTGGCATCATAACCGAGCTAGTGACCATCAATGAGGCAGGGCTCGCTGAAGAAGTTCCTCCTGTCACTATCCAGCCCAGTTGAGTTTTTTGAAGAATAGGCAAACCAGGAGCGATTTTGATTTGACCGACACACAACAATTCAAAAAACAGGCCAGCTCCAATTAACAAATCAATTTTGTGCGCCTTGAAGAACTCTGGATCAGCCAAGCGAATATTTGAGGGTATATTCCAGAGCTCAGTGTCGACATCGTAGCTAGGCTGATTTCCAGTTATAGATGGAGCTACGAGAACTGAGATGTCGGCAGAGTAGGCAGATGCTCGCGATTGAAAACTTATATCGGCTGAATAGCCTTCTGAGGCAACAGTAGACTCCCCCAATCCTGAGATCAAAGTAGGTGAGCGATGCTTGCGCAGCTGGAGGTGTTGAGCTAAACGAGATGATGTGCACCTGCGATCCAGAATCCAGTAGCGCTCGCAAGGGACTAAAACTCCAGTACGACTTCTAATGTTGATTACAGCAGTTGCCAAGAGCACCACGTCTTGGCTAAGATTTTGGGCTACAAGTGTTGCCGAAGGGTTTGCAGCAGGCGGATGCGAAGCAAAGATAACTTGAGAGCCGTCAATCTGATTCTCAAAATGCAGAAGCGTATGATGCTTGGCCTTGCAGCGGTTGCAGGTAGTGGAGCTGCACTCCTTTAGCCGATGACCTTTACACAGGCAATTAATGCAAAGGTTGAGCTTCTTTACCTCTCGTAGACGCAGTTGCGGAGACAGATTTCCAAAACGGGAACAGTTATAAATTAAGTGGCCAAAGGTCTCACAGAACACACATTTATTTGTGTTGGAGTTAGTAGCGACAAAGGCCTTTCTGCTAGTGTTAACGATTTTACTACTTTTTCCCACCTTAGAGCTAGGCGTATACGTTGCCATAGCGTGTTCCACATTTTCCAACCTTTGACATCGTCGATCCAGAAATGCCAAGAACTGCTCACAAGTAGGAATAGTATCCATCGGTGCTGTCTCCTCCCAACTGATCTGCGTTGCCTTGTCCACTTTCTGCAGCAAACTGTGCACGATAATGAATCCCGCAATCTGCTCAACGTGCCAGGCTTTGTAGAGCGCGCATGTTGGAATTAACCGTATCCGAAAGGGTTCGAAGTTTTACCGCTGACGACGACTCGATGCAATCCAATCCCAATATCTCCGTGATATGTGCTTGGAAAATGAGACGCTTGTTGTTAAACCGTTTTTTAAGGAGCTCCAATGCAACTGGATAGTTAGCGCTGCTGATTTCCAACGAAGAAACACTATCCAAGGCTGATCCTTTCAGACACGATCGCAAGTGCTGAAACTTCTCCACATCCGAAAGTCCTGAGTCCGCATCAATGATTGAAGAGAACATCGCTATGAACTCTGCAAACTTGGTGTATCCTCCACTAAACTCGGGCAGCTTGATCTCAGGCAACCGGATTCGGCTTTGAGACAATGTGTGATTGTCACCACAGGTATCTTGCCTCATAGTCGAGCACAACGGCGACGACAACTTTCGTTTGTCAATTTCGCGTCGCAAGCTAGTTTCCACTAATATTGAGAGGTCATCAAAACATGCCCGTAATTCACTCCCGATTTCATCAAAGTCCAGCTCCTCCAACGCGTCATGCATGTTGTAAAATGCCTGCTGAGCACTTTCCAACGCCTTGAGCCGAACAGCCAACTCTTGTTCGCTGAGATGCACAATTTGCTCCGGAGCGATTGCTTTGGCCATCCGTTTTACCTGCTCATCAATAGCTTTGGCCTTGGCTTTGTAAAACGGGGCAGTACGAGACTGAACGGCAGTAGAATTATGCATCTTTAATACAATTTTTCACTAAGCTTTAACACACCAGTTCAAACGACGAAATGTCAAACACCCTGTTCATAAGCGCAAGCAAAACGAAACGGGACAAGCAATAACAATGCAGAAACGGCTGATGCAATTGTTAAAGCAAACGCGATAAGCGAATTGACTGCGCAGGCGCCAATGTCAATTTGAGGTCAAACACTTGAACCGAAAGTGAGCACAAAACGAACCGAGAATATCGACAACAATGCAAGAGCGCGGGCGCGAGTTTTATTAACTCTTTACTTTAAATAATTTGTATTTATTTAAACAAACTAGAGCTAATTAAATCACGTCGGGGTCACCAAATGTTGAGCTATTGAGCTTTTTCAATAGCTATCGAATTTTTCAAAGTCACAAAAAATAATAGAAACGCACCGAAAACTTGCTTTTCTATAAATTAAGTTTATAATACTTAATAGCTCCGATTTGAGCTACAATTGTTTATTACAAAGCTCCGATTTGAGCTACAATTGTTTATTACAAAATCCGAATTGAGCTAAGACGAATACCGTGTCGCGACTTCTTGAATTCTCGAATTGACGAAATAGAACTAACTAGCTGCCGAATTGCAGCTGGCATTGCAAAAGGCAAGCAAAGCGAGAACAAATGCAATAAACGAAATGCCGATAAGCATGTACAAAACAACAGTTAGATCTTTACGTTAATTTTCTCTTTATGCTGCGCAGAGCATAACTTATTAAAAGAGTACAATGTTAAGAGAAGCTGCTTTAACCGTTGTTTGGCGCGGATACCTGCGTAACCAAACATTCTCCCCCCGTTGAAAGACACGGGCTTTCAACAGCATCCTCTTTCGGAAGCGCACACAACTTGCGCACAGCTCTCTTTATTGTTCCAGTTGACGTCTTGAGAACAGCTACTCGGGAAACGCCGTCAGCACCAGCAACAAGCTCGACCACACGAGCCAGTGGCCATTTAAGGGGTGGCAAGTTTTCATCCTTTACAAGGACAACATCGTTGATGTGAACACCCGGGTAGGATTTTCTCCATTTGGACCGTTGCTGAAGAAGCGTTAAATATTCATCACGCCAACGACTCCAGAAAATTTGCTGATAATAAGCTATACGCTGCCATCGATCTAGGCGGCTAACGTTTAGCTTGGTGACATCCGGCTCCGGATAAAGTGTGAGGGGCGCAGTCCCAAGGAAGTGCGCAGGAGTTAACACATCCAGATCTGCAGGGTGCTCTGAAAGTGGAAAAAGAGGTCGAGAGTTTATTATTGCCCCAATGTGGCAAACCAGTGTGCGCAGATCATCCAGGGGCAAAACCGAGGGTCCGACCGACCGATAGAAATGGTATTTTGCTGTCTTCACCGCCGCCTCCCAAAGTCCACCAAAGTGTGGTGAGCGAGGTGGGATGAATTCCCATTCGATGTCGTCAGAGACACAAAACTGTCGGACAGAGTCGATGTGCTTCTCGCTGAGGAAGAGTCGCTTGAGTTCAGCTAAGTCATTCTTGGCTCCGACGAAATTTGTCGCATTGTCCGACCATATGCGAACAGGTTTACATCTGGTAAGAATAAACCTCTTGAGTGCATTGAGAAAGGCTGCTGTTGACAAATCAGGAACCAGTTCGAGATGCACCGCCTTTGTTGCGAAGCAAATGAAGACCGAGATGTAGCATTTTACTGGTCCTTTGTTACGAATCTCGCTCTTGTAATAAAACGGTCCACAATAGTCCACTCCAGTGACAGCGAAAGGATGCGAGCCACTAACACGATCGCGGGGAAGATCAGCCATGATTGTCTCAGCCAGGACCGGTTTTGCTCGAAAACACATAATGCATTTTGTTGTTACGCTGGAGACAGTCTTACGCCCACCAATAGGCCAATAGTGGAGCCGAATATGAGCAAGCAGAGAACGAGGTCCGGCATGCAGCTGACGCCTGTGAAAATGCATGATGATGGCGCGTGTGACAGGATGATGTCCCGGAAGTATGATGGGATGCTGAGCATCGAAATCCAGGCTCGAGTGTTTTAGACGGCCACCAACACGAAGAAGTCCAAACTCATCGATGAATGGGGTAAGCGAGGCAATAGAGCTGGATGATTTGATAGTCCGTCCGTCTTGAAGAGCCCTATACTCATCACTCAGATTCGCCATCTGGATGCTCCGCAAGAGTAGTTGAGTGCCCTTGTGTATCCAATCTACCGTTAGACTGGCATCCCTGATGCGATTGCGAAATTTATATATATATCCGAAGACACGACGCAGGTTATGAAAAGAATTTGCAAACTTGCATCCTAAGCTGACATCAGAGCATCTAGAGATGGTAACTAGCACCTTTTGCCGCAGCTCAGGAAGCGTCCGGGCCGGTAAACATGATGCGGGCCAGTCGCACTCTCCTTTGGTTAAGAAATCGGGACCATGAGACCACAACGATGATTCTAAAAGGTCGCTTGGAAGTGCTCCTCTAGAAAGAATGTCTGCCGGGTTGCATTCCGTCGGTACGTAGCGCCATTCCATTCCTGTCGTAAGCTCTTGTATGATTAGCCGTGAACGTTTGGAAGCGCGAAGGCTCATCACGTATCCAGGATAAGACAACTGCCGAATCCGACCAACAATAGTATCTGCAGTTAAATAACTTCATTTGAGCTACTTCGCGAATAAGTTGAGATAGCAGTGCAGCAGCAGATAATTCCAGCTTTGGTACTGTGAGAGTTCGTAAAGGTGCCACACGAGACTTAGAGCACAACAAATGAGCTATGCGCCTTCCCTCTGTTATGGATACAACGTAAATGCATCCACCGTAAGCCTCAATGCTCGCATCACTAAAACCATGAACTTCGATGATGCCCTTTGGAACAACGACCAGTCGAGGGAGTTTTATTTGCTCTGTGTTGCAAATATCGGCACACAAGCTATTCCAAGAACAGTGCAAAGAAGCAGGAAGACTCTCATCCCAATCCAATTGCTCTCTCCAAATGTGCTGCAAAAAGATCTTGGCCTTGGCTACCACGGGTCCGATAAGTCCAAGCGGGTCATAGAACCGAGCAATGGTAGACAGCACAGACCGTTTGCTAGGCTTTCCAGGCGCTTTCATAGGCGAAAAGTTGAACAGAAGGCAGTCAGAGGCTGGATTCCACGCAAGTCCGAGAGTCTTCGTGACATCCGTGCCATCGTCAAATTTTAAAAAAGTCTCCTTTTCCTCATCAGGAACGTGTTGAAGTACGCGAGGATCGTTGGAGCACCACTTCCTAAGTTTAAAGTTTCCCTTTCGAAGCAGGCTGACTGTTTGCTCCATAATATAAATTACTTCCTCGGCAGAGTCACCTCCAGTGATGAGATCATCTACATAAAAATCGCTCAAAATCACTTTAGATCCAGCAGGAAATGAACTTCTTTCATCAATAGCTAATTGCTGCATGGAACGAACCGCCAGAAAAGAAGCTGGCTTTGTGCCATAGGTGACAGTATCCAGCTTGAAAACTTGAATTTCCTGATGAGGTGAATCACGCCATAAGATACATTGCAGATAGGAATCGGGTTCAGCCATCCTAACGCACCTGTACATTTTGCTAATGTCACCAGTCAAGGCTATTGGGAATGTCCTAAACTGCAACAGTGTAGCGAACAGCTTGCGTTGAATTGTTGGGCCTGCCATGAGGATTTCATTCAGGGAATAGCCAGACGAAGACACGGCCGAACCATCAAAAACAACTCTAAGCTTAGTTGTTGAGCTATCTTCCTTAAGAACACAATGATGAGGAAGATAATACTTGCAGCGACTTAGCATGTCCGACTCCACAAGAGACATGTGATTCAAATCCAGATACTCCTTGATAAATGCTGAATATTGCGACTTCAAACCAGGATGACGTTCTAATTTGCGTTCCAGGTTGCAAAAACGACGATATGCCTGCTGATACGAATCTCCAATTAGATCCACAGCATGCTTGACTGGAAGGCGAACCGAATATTCGCCAGTGTCCAAACGAGCAAAAGTTTGTTTAAAATGCGCTTCACAGTCAAGTTCCTCCTTGGTAGATTCATTGACTAAACGGGAACACGATTCTACCTCCCAAAACCGACCAACGATTTCATCAAGCTTGTGATCTGGGCTAGGATTTGGCATCATAACCGAGCTAGTGACCATCAATGAGGCAGGGCTCGCTGAAGAAGTTCCTCCTGTCACTATCCAGCCCAGTTGAGTTTTTTGAAGAATAGGCAAACCAGGAGCGATTTTGATTTGACCGACACACAACAATTCAAAAAACAGGCCAGCTCCAATTAACAAATCAATTTTGTGCGCCTTGAAGAACTCTGGATCAGCCAAGCGAATATTTGAGGGTATATTCCAGAGCTCAGTGTCGACATCGTAGCTAGGCTGATTTCCAGTTATAGATGGAGCTACGAGAACTGAGATGTCGGCAGAGTAGGCAGATGCTCGCGATTGAAAACTTATATCGGCTGAATAGCCTTCTGAGGCAACAGTAGACTCCCCCAATCCTGAGATCAAAGTAGGTGAGCGATGCTTGCGCAGCTGGAGGTGTTGAGCTAAACGAGATGTGATGATGTGCACCTGCGATCCAGAATCCAGTAGCGCTGGCAAGGGACTAAAACTCCAGTACGACTTCTAATGTTGATTACAGCAGTTGCCAAGAGCACCACGTCTTGGCTAAGATTTTGGGCTACAAGTGTTGCCGAAGGGTTTGCAGCAGGCGGATGCGAAGCAAAGATAACTTGAGAGCCGTCAATCTGATTCTCAAAATGCAGAAGCGTATGATGCTTGGCCTTGCAGCGGTTGCAGGTAGTGGAGCTGCACTCCTTTAGCCGATGACCTTTACACAGGCAATTAATGCAAAGGTTGAGCTTCTTTACCTCTCGTAGACGCAGTTGCGGAGACAGATTTCCAAAACGGGAACAGTTATAAATTAAGTGGCCAAAGGTCTCACAGAACACACATTTATTTGTGTTGGAGTTAGTAGCGACAAAGGCCTTTCTGCTAGTGTTAACGATTTTACTACTTTTTCCCACCTTAGAGCTAGGCGTATACGTTGCCATAGCGTGTTCCACATTTTCCAACCTTTGACATCGTCGATCCAGAAATGCCAAGAACTGCTCACAAGTAGGAATAGTATCCATCGGTGCTGTCTCCTCCCAACTGATCTGCGTTGCCTTGTCCACTTTCTGCAGCAAACTGTGCACGATAATGAATCCCGCAATCTGCTCAACGTTGCCCAGGCTTTGTAGAGCGCGCATGTTGGAATTAACCGTATCCGAAAGGGTTCGAAGTTTTACCGCTGACGACGACTCGATGCAATCTAATCCCAATATCTCCGTGATATGTGCTTGGAAAATGAGACGCTTGTTGTTAAACCGTTTTTTAAGGAGCTCCAATGCAACTGGATAGTTAGCGCTGCTGATTTCCAACGAAGAAACACTATCCAAGGCTGATCCTTTCAGACACGATCGCAAGTGCTGAAACTTCTCCACATCCGAAAGTCCTGAGTCCGCATCAATGATTGAAGAGAACATCGCTATGAACTCTGCAAACTTTGTGTATCCTCCACTAAACTCGGGCAGCTTGATCTCAGGCAACCGGATTCGGCTTTGAGACAATGTGTGATTGTCACCACAGGTATCTTGCCTCATAGTCGAGCACAACGGCGACGACAACTTTCGTTTGTCAATTTCGCGTCGCAAGCTAGTTTCCACTAATATTGAGAGGTCATCAAAACATGCCCGTAATTCACTCCCGATTTCATCATAATCCAGCTCCTCCAACGCGTCATGCATATTGTAAAATGCCTGCTGAGCACTTTCCAACGCCTTGAGCCGAACAGCCAACTCTTGTTCGCTGAGATGCACAATTTGCTCCGGAGCGATTGCTTTGGCCATCCGTTTTACCTGCTCATCAATAGCTTTGGCCTTGGCTTTGTAAAACGGGGCAGTACGAGACTGAACGGCAGCAGAATTATGCATTTTAATATTCCTTTAGGAATCACGGAATTTTTCACTACAGCTTTAACACACCAGTTCAAACGACGAAATGTCAAACACCTTGTTCATAAGCGCAAGCAAAACGAAACGGGACAAGCAATAACAATGCAGAAACGGCTGCTGCAATTGTTTAAGCAAACGCGATAAGCGAATTGACTGCGCAGGCGCCAATGTCAATTTGAGGTCAAACACTTGAACCGAAAGTGAGCACAAAACGAACCGAGAATATCGACAACAATGCAAGAGCGCGGGCGCGAGTTTTATTAACTCTTTACTTTAAATAATTTGTATTTATTTAAACAAACTGAGCTAATTAAATCACGTCGGGGTCACCAATGTTGAGCTATTGAGCTTTTTCAATAGCTATCGAATTTTTCTAAAGTCACAAAAAATAATAGAAACGCACCGAAAACTTGCTTTTCTATAAATTAAGTTTATTACAAAGCTCCGATTTGAGCTACAATTGTTTATTACAATACTCCGATTTGAGCTACAATTGTTTATTAATTAATTAATAATAATAAGACGAATACCGTGTCGCGACTTGAATTCTCGAATTACGAAATAGAACTAACTAGCTGCCGAATTGCAGCTGGCATTGCAAAAGGCAAGCAAAGCCAAAACAAATGCAGTGAAAACGAAATGCCGATGAGCATATACAAACAACAGTTATGATCTTTACGTTACTTTGCTCTTTATGCTGCGCAGAGCACAACTTATTAAAGAGAAAAATATTAAAAGAGAAGCTGCTTTAATCGTTGTTTGGCGCGGATACCTGCGTAACCAAACATAATCAAAAAGTGCAAAAACCAAAATTTTTAACAAAATTTTGCTGGTAAATTTACAAAAAAAAAAAAAAAAAAACACAGCGAAAATAAATAAAAACAACAAAACGATGTCGGACGCATTAAACCAGGCACTCGGGCAGATCCGCCAAACACCCAGCTTCGGTGGAAACACGGACGAGTTGTACAACTTTATCAGAAATATCGATTTAACCATGGAACTCTACCCAACCAATGATGCGCGACAAAAACTCATACTGTACAGCGCCATCCAGATGCAGCTGTATGGCGACGCGATGAAGACATCGCTCAGACACTCACCAGGAGATTGGGCGACACTGCGGAGCACCCTCATTTCTACCTACAAAACCCAAACACCTTGCGATGAGCTGCTCAGACGCGTATACAACACCTACTATGGAGGAAGTCTTCGTTAGTTCCTCGACGAACTCGAGCGTAAATCATATGTAATAACTGATAAATTAGGATTAGAAAATAATTCAGACAATAAGTTACTATATACTAATGCATTATATAATACAGTTAGGGATGTTATAATTAAGAGACTACCAGACAGACTATATATGCAATTAGCACGATACGACATAGATACAACTGACAAACTAAAAGCAGTAGCCCAAGAATTAGGGTTGTACGAGGACCGTATACCTGACAAAATAATACCTACAAATAATACATATCATAATAAAAATTATTATCAGAGCCCAAGAGTTCAACAAAATTTTTCTCCCCATTATAATCAGAACCCGAGAAACCAACAGAATTATTACCCGAATTATAATCAGAACCCAAGAAATCAACAGAATTTCTACCCGAATTATAATCAAAACCCAAGAAATCTACAAAATATCCATCCAAATTCTCATCAGAATTTTGGAAGGCAACAAAATTTCAATCAGTATCCACAAAATGAAGCAATGGTTAATGAGCCATTGTATAATGAATTTCAGCACAACCTAAATCAGGGAAGAACACAAAACCCAATGAATTACCAATCAAATAATAATAATAATGGACCACCTAACCAACCCATAAAGAGACAAAGACCCAGTAACAGTGGTCAATCAAAAATGGATTGGGCGTCAAATTTTCATCAAACAGCCTCGGAAAGGAATCCAAAACACCATTCATAAACATAATTTTGAATAACATACGAATGCGATGCCTGATAGACACAGGGTCATCGGTAAATTTAATGACTAAAAATTTCCTTAACTACGAAACTTCCACAGAAAATATTACTTGTCACACCATATGTGGGGAAGTACAATAAAATACTAGCATATCTTTAGCACCTAGCAAGCTTTGTCCGACAGATCAAAAGTTGTACATTCATAATTTTTCAAAAAATTTCGACATCCTCTTAGGACGAACGTTCCTTAAGGATTGTAAATGCGAGATTAACTATGAAAATGAGTTTGTAAAACTAAATAATTTCCAATTTTTATTTAAGTATAATAACGAATATAAGCAAAAAGAATATGTTATTGAAAATAAGAAAAAAGAATATGTTAACATAAATAAGAAAAAAGAATATACTAATGAAAATAAGAAAAAACAATATGAAAATGAAAACAAGGAAGAAGAATATGAAGACCCACCACTATTACTAGATATCCATATGGCATACGCATTGGAAAACGAATTGGTGGAAAGTAACCAATTTAGATTAGACCACTTAAATACGGAAGAAAAATCCAAGTTAACAAGAGTTTTGTATAAATTTATCGATATTCAGTATAATGAGAGTGACAATTTGACTTTCACAAATACTGTAAAGCACGTTATAAATACAAAAAATGAGGAGCCTTGTTATAGGAAACCGTATAAATATCCCCAAAGCTATGACCAAGAAGTTGCCAAACAAATGAAGGAAATGATGCAACAAGGCATTATACGGCCATCCAATTCACCATATTGTTCTCCTATCTGGGTTGTACCAAAAAAAGAAGATGCATCCGGAGAGAAAAAATATAGAATAGTCGTTGACTATCGTGGCCTGAACGAAAAAACAATTAGCGATAAGTATCCCATACCTGTAATGGAAGAAATATTGGACAAACTAGGAAAATGCCAATATTTCACTACAATCGATTTAGCCAAAGGATTTCACCAAATTCAGATGGACGGCATTCTCAACAAGAGAGGGACATTTCGAATACACACGAATGCCATTTGGCCTGAAAAATGCACCAGCAACCTTTCAACGGTGTATGAACAATCTCCTGGGAGACTTAATTCACCAACATTGTCTAGTTTACATGGATGACATAATAGTGTATTCCACTTCATTGGAAGAACACATATTAGCATTACAGAAAGTCTTTGGAAAGCTCAGAGAGGCAAATCTGAAACTTCAACTAGCAAAGTGTGAATTCATGAAAAAGGAAACAGAATTTCTAGGACACATAATAACAACGGAAGGAATAAAACCCAATCCAATCAAAATAAAAGCCGTTAAGGAACTTCCACTTCCAAAAACTCCCAAAGAAATAAAAAGATTCGTAGGATTATGCGGATTTTACAGGAAGTTCATCCCAGATTTCGCCAAAGTTGTGAAGCCAATGACCGTAAAGCTAAAGAAAGGAGCGACAATAAATGAAAAAGACATAACATAACGACCATACAAAACTTTTACATCCAGGTATTGAAAAAACTATAGCAATGTTTAAAGAAAAATATTATTTCCCGGATTATCAAAAACTAATACAAAATATGATTAACGAATGTGAAATCTGCAATACGTCAAAGGTGGAACACAGGGATACAAAATTTCGTTATGAAATAACACCTGAGATTTTCAACCCTAGAGAAAAATACGTTATAGATTTTTACATGGTCAATAATAAGCAATTTTTATCATGCATAGACGTATACTCAAAGTACGCTACATTAATAGAAATACATGGTAAAGATTGGTTAGAAGCAAAACGAGCATTACTAAAAGTATTCAACGAAATGGGAAAACCAATAGAAATAAAAGCGGACAAAGACTCAGCATTCATGAGTGCAGCACTAAATATTTGGTTAGATTCAGAAAATGTAAAAATTCAAATCACAACAAGCAAGAACGGAATATCAGATGTAGAGCGGTTTCATAAAACAATCAACGAAAAACTAAGAATAATTAATTCGGACACAAACAGAGAAAATAAGTTAACCACATTCGAAATAATACTTTACACTTATAATCATAAAACAATACATAGCACTACTGGTAGAACACCAGCAGATATCTTTATTTATGCCGGATCACCAGCATACAATACCCAGTTGAATAAAATTCAAAAAATAAATAAGCTAAACGAAAAAAGACAAACTTATGAAGTAGATACAAACTACAGAGAAATGCCACTTATCAAATCAAAAACCACAAATCCATTCAGGAAAACAGGCATAATAAAAAAGTTGGACAGCAAACATTTCGAGGAAACAAATAGAGGACGAAGAATAATTCATTATAAAACTAAATTTAAGAAGAAAAAGAAAATAAGCTTAAATAAATATAACAATAATTTCAGGTCAACTACGGAAAATTCATCTACCAGTGCACTTGATAATAATGATAATACTAACGTTAACAATAACTCAGAGTAATACCCAAAGTATATATACCCGCAATAGAATATCTAGTAGAAAAACTCCAAAGAGAAATGAACGGAATTAAAATAATCAAAAGACAGAAACGAGGACTCCTAAATATAGTAGGAAAAGGCTACAAATATTTATTTGGCACATTAACTGAAGACGATAAAACAGAACTAACTGAAAAAATTGATGACTTAGAAGCTAATAGCGTACAAGTAAACGAACTCAACAAAGTAATAGAAGCAGTCAATCATGGCATACAAGTAATGGACAGCATGACCGAAACGTCACAACAAAACGCTAAATTAAGTTTATTAATGTTCAACCTACAACAATTCACTGAATACATTGAAGATATTGAATTAGGAATGCAATTATCCAGATTGGGAATTTTTAACCCAAAATTATTAAAACATGATCATTTGTTGAATGTTGATTCGGAAAAATTGTTAAACATCAAAACATCAACTTGGATAAAATCCACAACAAATGAAATTCTTATAATATCACACATACCAAAAACTCTGTCCCAAGAAACATTGTACTCAATAATACCATATCCCGATGAGGATAAAAATATTTTAACCGAACTAGAGCTAACTATTAGTGATAAGTTTTATTTACATAAAAATAACACTTATTCAGTAACAAATAAGAAACTAATAACAAACGAATGCATAAACGGTATTTTAAAACAAATAAAAGTTGAATGTAAATATACTAAAACAAGAAAAAACTATGAAATAAATTTTATAGAACCAAATGTCATTTTAACTTGGAACTTACCTCACACCACACTTAATCAAAATTGTGTACCACAACAAATCGAAATTTTAGGAAATAACATTATGAAAGCAAACAATTGTTCTGTTCAATTAGAAAATATCCAGATATCAAATGTGATATCGGACTTTACACAAACCATTTATATAAGTAATAATATAACTAAAACGGAGCCGTTAGCATTCATAGAAACTAAAGAACTTATAAGAGTACATACAAAAACTAACAATACATTGTTAATCATAAGCCTAACATTAGTGGCAGTATTGTCAATAGTAATAATAAGCTATTTTTGTTCAAATTCAAAAATTTACCTAAACAACTAATAATTAAATATAAGAATAGTACAGCACCGACACCACACGTCGAACAAGAAAACCCACCAACCATCGAAAGCGCCAACGACAACTTACAGTTATACCCTATACTCTAACGCTTGAGGACAAGCTCATTTCTAAGGGATGGGGAAGTGACATATCCAGATCACGCAGATCTCTCATGTCCACAATCACAAGCCAGCGCACAAAAAGCACAGATCAGTATAAGCGTAAACAAATCCAACTGAGCCAGCGCACAAGAGTTAAAACGCTGTCTCAGCATAAACACATCCGTCAACGCATTTCATAAGAGCAATGCCGTCTCAGCGCATTTTCTAAACGTAAACAAAATCCTAAAACTAAAGACGCAAATGTCAGAGTTATTTTGTACACAGATCGAAAAAGACATAGATTCGTTTTGTATGACGTGCGTTTGGTGAAATAAATCAATAATAAATTGTTTAAGAAAAATATAACAATAATAAATTGTTTAACTTTATAATTGTGTTAAATAAAAATATAACAATAATAAATTGTTTAACTTTATATTTGTGTTAAATAAAAATATAACAATAATAAATTGTTTAACTTTATATTTGTGTTAAATAAAAATATAATAACAATAATCAATTATCTAGTTTTATTTGATGCTGCTGGAATACTCTCACATCAAAAACGTAATTATATACACATAAATAAAATAAAAAAACATCAAGCATAACAAAATAAACATAAAATAGTAATTGGAGCCTTAAGGCGGGTGAACTACCCTGAACGCGGCGAATAGTCAACTCGCCACAGCTATTGCAAAGAGTGGACAACAGCTATTGCAGAGGGAGAGAATGGCCATGACCTGCTTTAGAGTTCACTCGGACGAAGTGCAACCGCCGTCGAAAGCGTTATGCTTACCGCTGACAAAGAACGGCAACAACGCTTGCGCTTCAAGAGAAGAAGTGCAACGACCGCCAAAAACATATTTACCGCTCACACGCTAGAGAGCGTAAGCGCTCCAAGCAACAAAACGTTCGCTTGTCGCTTTGGCGGAAATTTACAACAACACCGCTCACACGCCAAAGAGCGTAAGCGCCGCGACTACCGAAAACGATTGCTCACCGCTGTTGACGAATCGGACAACAACAATGGTTCCACTAGGAGAGCGCAAGCGCCACGACTACCGAAAATTTTCGCTCACCGCTGTTGACGAATCGGACAACAATAATGGTTGCACTAGGAGAGCGCACCCGCCGCGACTACCGAAAACGTTCGCTCGCCGCTGTTGACGAATCGGACAACAACAATGCTTGCACTAAGAAGAGCACGAGTGCATCGACCGCCAAAAACAGTGTGCTCGGTGCTTAGCAACAGCAGATTTGCGCACTAGTGTGGAGACAACCAACAACAATAGCACTAGTGCTGATGCGTGAGTGACGAAAACATGCACCGTTGGTTAATCACCAGCACTAGTGCAGGTACATGTATACCAGGGCACCGTTGGTTAGCCGCCCACACTAGTGTAAGGAGCAGCACCGGTGGAAAAGAGCACAAACTCAATCCGAGAGAGTGATAAATTAGGGACACGAGTGCCCAAACTATATAACCAAACTGCAGGCACGCGCACAGCTCAGCGCACATGTCAAACGGAAAGAAGAACAACGAAGCCAAAATGAACGCAGCCTCCAGTGGTCAACGCCGGTTGGCAGCCAATCTCGCTGCTGGACCTAGCGGAGCTGGGACCCAGCATAGAAGAGGAGCCGGGCCAGCAGCGCGCATGCCTGCTGGACGGCGATCTCGGCGGCCACGCGGACGCGTGCTTCGTCGAACGACCACCACCAGGGGTCGACAACGAGGTCAACGGCGACGGCATCACCCGTTCTCCGAGGGCGATGAAGGGGAACATGGCGAGTCATCGGGCGATGACGACGACACCATGTCCCCCAGTCCTCGAGACGACAGAGGAATTAGCCCGGCTGCCGACGAGACCAGCGAAAGAGGCCCGGGGCACGAGGGCGGAGAGGAGCATGGCGAGTCATCGGGCGATGATGACGACACCATGCACCCCGGTCTTGGGCCGAGGAGACCATCGTCCTCTCGGCAGATGACGAGGACGACAGCCAGGACTCCAGTACCAACACGGACGCCGACAGCGATGTGAGTGCCGACGACGCCAACCTTCCACTAAATCCGATGCCTTACGTGCCGCGAGCGCGAGCCGAGGAGGTCATCATCATATCATCAGATGACGAGGAGGCGACACACGACGCCGAACCACAGGCCGAACCGCAACAAGGTCCCAACCCCAGCCGGAGCCCGGCGCGGAATGGCGAGAACTTCCAACCACAGAGTGGCCTACGCAGGTCGTCGAGCCGACCAACAGGGGTCCTTATGCGGATAACAGTTTCGCGAATCACTAGTACGTTTCCTGTAAGGGACCACGACGTTTCACAAAGTTTATCTGTTATCCTACCGAGATTTTAAAGGTTCACGGGGTCCTTATGTGGATAACAATTTCGCGAAACACCAGTACGTTTTCCTGTGAAGGACCACGACGTTTCACAAAGTTTGTTATCCTGCGCCAATTATATATTTGGGGAGTTGTATCGACTGCGCCAATTATGAATTTGAGAATCCTACTGGCTGCGTCGATTATGTACTGAGAATTGAAAATCCTAGTGTAACGAACCTATTCTTTCGGCTTAGCTAAACTCAGTCGAGCTGCGGGTTCGCGCAAAAAATTTATATTTGATCGCGATGCGACAATTAACAACACAGGGAATTTTATATATATTAAATTGAATGATTGGTTTTATTTGAATTTTACTATTTAATTCACAATTGCCCTGGATATTATCACTGTAGATGGCGCTTGGTTTTTATATCAGTTCACGGCAGCCCCTGGTCAGCTTCGAAGCGTTCACCTGTTCGCGAGAGTTTTACTCCAGGTAAATCCGCGCACCAACTAAGAAAGTTTGAGCCGTCTATCTGTCCAACAACGTCACCATACGGCGTTCCGGTTATCCACTCGGATTCGCTCGCATACGCGTTGCTTACACACAGACCCGGTCTCACCCGGGGTCTTTGGATTTTATGCGGATTCCGCCTGTCGCTACGACTCAAGCGTAGCAATGATTTACACTTCTTACTAACTTCAGGACCTTAATGTCCTGTGTTGTCCTAGGCCTGGCGGCGTTGAATCCCTCGATGCTCCTTGCTGGTGTATTGTTCGTCGAGTCCCTCGATGCTGTTTGGTTGTGTGTCGTCCGGTTTGACGTACCCTCTTACACTCACTGTCGTTTTACTTGTCCGCTCTACTCGCGTAGATTTTGTTCAGAACTTCCGCGCTTCTGAATTCTGATTCTCGGACTCTGTTCGACAGAGTTTCTCCTTCTCGTATGTCTTCTGACTGCTTGCTCCTGTCGCTTGAGCTGCTCTTTTTATAGCCCAAGTCGCAGCCTTTTGTTGCGACTGTACCAAAGATCACATCGTGTCGGTGGCGTGATCTGTGGTAATTTTCCACTACGATTTGCTGGCGCCAGCCTATGTCTGCCGTTAGTGCGAGTATGGATGGCGATATTGCGCTCGCCATGCTCCTCACACCATAACGGCACATGTCCTGGCCGACATGTGTGTCAAACACGCTCATATGGGTGACAACCTGAGTGAGAAAGAGAGAGGGCGAAAGAGAGCGAATTCGCCGCAACTGCAATCAGGGCCGGATTTCGGTCTGATATACAGTTACTGTGAGGGGCGCATAAAGCTTAAATGTATATTTTATATGCATTTATTTGCCAAGGCTATATGGCTCCTCACACTACCAATTGAAAGTCCGACAACGGTTTTAATGAAAAGTACAATTCTTTATTTTAAAATCACGTCTTCTCGGTTTCGTGTACAAAATATCTCTGACTTATGCTTATGGTTTGATCTATTAAGAAAGCTCGCATTTGCGTCTTTAGTTCTAGGATTTTGTTTGCTTTTATAAAATGCGCTGACGGAGTGTTATGTGTTGATGCTGAGACGGCGTTGCTCTTATAAAATGCGTTGACGGATGTGTTTATGCTGAGACGGCGTTTTAACTCTTGTGCGCTGGCTCAGTTGGATTTGTTTATGTTTATACTGATCTGCGCTTTTAATTCTTGTGGCTGCTGGCTCTGTTGGATTTGTTTATTGCGTTTGATTCTGGGATCTGGGCTTTTAATTATTGTGCGCTGGCTCTGTTCGATTTGTTTATATTTATGCTGAGACGGCGTTTTAATTCTTGTGCGCTGCTGTTGCGGTTGCAGTGAGTGTGGACATGAGAGATCTGCGTGATCTGAATATGTCACTATATTTATATTTGTTTATTGTTTTTTTTTATATGTAGGTGTTTACGACCTTTGTATACCATCTCTTTTTTTATTCTTACTCTTTCCTGTTGGGCGTTTATTTTTATTATATATTGTAACGAACCTTTTGGTCCGCTTTGTGTTAGCCGGGCTAAAACTCAGCCGAGCTATGTGTTCGAGCAACAAATTTATATTTGATTGCGATGCGATAATTAATAGCACGTTCGTTTTATATTTTCTACAAAAATGGATTTATTCGTTCTTCAATTCTTATGTTACAATTGAGCTGACATATGAGTTATCCCTTGGATATCCAGTGTTTCGTGTACCAGCCAGGTTCGTTTCACACCTTCTCTAACCGACTTCGATCATAGATTTCGCACTTGTTTCTCAATTCTTTCTGACTGATACCCGGGTGCTGCGACACACTTTTTATAGGCCTGATGGCCTCGGTGGCGTGATCTGTGGTAATTTTTCCACTACCTTTTTGCGATCGCAGCACTCGATGAAGTTAGAGCAGCGGTCGCATAATGTATTTAGATTTAAGGATTGTGTCTGCTGAGCAGTTACTGTGGGGGGCGCATGTAGCATAAATGTATATTTATGTACATTTATTTGACAAAGCTATTTGTTTCCCCACAATATATATATTGACATATTCAGATCACGCAGATCCCTCATGTCCACACTCACTGCAACAACAACAGCATAGTTCGTCAACAACAAGACCAACTGCAACCAGCGATCACAACCAAAAGCGCATGGTGTAATACAACACGCGACTTCATCAGCATATTTTACAACAAGTACATCATGGGACCCAAACAGACAACCGACACCACCATTAGACTCCGTCAGCGCATTCTACAAGTGGGCTAGCGCGAGACCCAAGCGGGCCGTCCGACACCTCCACCAATGGGACAGCAGCGTCAAAGCTACAGCGACTCAGCTACAACACCACAGAAAAAGCAAAGGCTCCCTTTCAGAAAAAAACACTAGCAAAAGTAGAGTTATATATTGTACACCAAACCGAGAAGACGTGTTTTCAAAAATAAAGAATTGTATTTTTTTCTTAAAACCGTTGCCGGACTTTCAATGTGGTGCATTTACAATTCTTTTTATTTTTATTTTTATTTTTTTTTATATGGCAATTTAATTTAATATTGATCAACTTACTGAAAGGTTATAAAATATTGTTTTGAATATTGAATACATAATAACAGGGAATTTAAATTAATAACATAAGCAAATAATTAGTTTTAACGTATTACAATATTACGTAACATCAAATAAAACATTAAATATAACATTATCATAACGATACTATTAACGCCCAACAGTTCAGAGGTCGCTGGTGTGGAGGCGCTTTAAGCTTCTGCGGGTTGTATTCGACCATAGTGTTTCGACAATGGGTTAACATGGTTATGTAACCGGTCATTGTAACGACTTGTATGTCGGTTTATTTGAATAAGAACTGTTGGTTCACAGAAGTCGTTATGCAACGTCAATTTGCGCACATAAGTTGGAGCACCAGAGATATCTCTTAGCACCTTGTTCTGCAAGACTTGAATTGGATTAACCCAAGATTTTGCCGCTGTGCCCCAAAATGGAATCCCATATGTCCATGTGGGCACGATGATGCTCCTATAGACCAGCAGTTTGTTGCTCAAGCTGAGTTTGCTGGATGGCTTCAGCAACCAGTTGAGTTTCGCCCTTTTTGATCTACACACTGCTGCCGTGATCTGTATGTGTTGGCGCCAGGTAAGTTTCCTGTCCAAATACATAAAACCCACGTAGCGAACATGGTTCTCCTGATCGTGTAGTTAAGTCGGACGCTTGGACAGTTACCACTCCTGAGCGCAAACGTACAGTGCTGAGACTTGTTCTCATTGATGCAGATGTTCCACCTGTTGGCCCATGTACTAAAACCATCCAAGAACCTTTGCGTAATCGCTGCTGCTCTCCAAGCAGTGGAGGAGTTAGCAAGGAACACAGTGTCATCCGCGTATGTGGCAAGCAGCGTGTTTCTGGCTACCGAAATCGGCAAGTCCGTGGTGTACAATGTGTACAAGGCAGGTCCGAGGACACTACCCTGCGGTACGCCCGCTTCGATGCGGCGGATGTTTGATCGCTCGCCCCTAACTTCAACCATAAAAGAACGGTCAAGCAGGTAGGACCTCAGCAGTAAATACTGCGCCGATGGTAGCAGGGACTTAAGCTTAAAAAGCAGGCCATCATGCCATACACGATCAAACGCTTGCTGGATATCCAGGAAGACAGCAGAGCTGTACTGCTTATTTTCCAAGGCCTCGATGACATGCTGAACTACTCGATGAACTTGCTCTGGTGTACCATGGTGATGCCTAAAGCCAAACTGATGATCAGGAATGGCACTCTGGAAGCCACTTACTGCCGACAATCTTCCAAGAAATATTTTTTCAAATATCTTGGAGAAAGTGGACAGCAAGCTTATCGGTCGATATGACGAGACAAGATTATCCGGCTTGCCAAGTTTCGGAATCATCGCAATTACAGCACACTTCCATGGAGTGGGGAAGTGGTGGATGCGTACCATGGAGTTAAGGAGTAGAAACAAGAACATCACTCTCTTCTCGGGGAGGGCCTTAGCAATTCGACCGTCGACGCCATCATAGCCATGGGCTTTCGTGGACTTTACCCGGCGAATCTGCAAGCGATCGTCATTAGGAGCGATAGGTGTGATCGGTTGCACAGGATCGAGATCTGCACTTAAAAATGCCTCAGTTACCTGTACCTGGCTGGGTGACGCAAGCGGATTGTTATTGTGATCGGCATTGCGGAGCATATCCTGGAAGTACTGGCTCTTAGTGTCAAAAAGCAACTTTCGCAGCTTGTACGCAGCCCGCCTAAAGTCCCAAGGAAGTTGGCCAAGCATGAAGTATTCCGCCGATGCGTTAATATTACGCAGTAATAACTTCGCTGCGTCGTCTATATCAGCCGGTGAACTCAGCTCCATGTTCAAGTTGACAAGCTGCTCCAACCTCTGCCGAAATCGGGAGACGTTTGCCTTGCGCGGCAGAAGACGTGCCTTGTGAGCATTTAGAATAACAGCCACTCTATACTCAACGATCAAAGGGATGTGATCGTAGTTAAGCTCAATTCGCTCAGATATACCAAGACAGTCAGATCGTTTTCCGGCGAACACAAAGTCAATTGCTGTCGGCCTATGACTACCGTACGAATAGTGCGTTGCACTTCCCGTGGCAATCCGCAAGCGCAATCCCACGGCGAGTGTCCAAAGCACAGCACCGAAGAGACATTTAAAGTCTTCTAATGCCCACACAAAACGTGGCGGACTACCTCGCCTTGATCACTAGAGACTTTAACGGCAGCACATTGTGCGCAGAGCCAACTTATGGGAGTCAGCGCATGATGTTGCAGAGAAGATTTTATGACAACTGCTGCTCCACCACGCATGCGATCCGACGGATGATTGGCTAGGTGGATATCGTAGCCTGTCTCACAGACCAACATTACATTTATTTGATGGCGATGAATAAACAACTCCAACTCATTGGCGTTATTTGCAAGGCCATTGGCGTTCCACACGCCAACGCGCATCCCAATTTGGCTCATTTATTGACAAGTACTGCGTGCAACAGGCTCATCATCATCATGGCCATCTGAATAAGAAATGGTCTTCTTATGGGTATGCTGAAAAATGTTTTGTCTGCTACCGGTTCATGTACCAGTAGCAAGGTGTCGCCGCAATCGGTACTATGGACAAATTGGGCTAAACGGAGTGAATACGCAAGGAGAGTTCTTTTCGTACTAATTTTATTCCTTAAAATCCAAGCCTTATATAGCTAAGACTGCATGCTAAGTCTCTACGTAGGAGACATTTCTAACCCATGCAAGGGTTGTTTGTTAATCTATTTTTACTTATCCTGTACTCTAGTGGATGCAGTTGTCACTTGAGTACAACATATTTTACTTAAGCTAATGTTCATACTTGAACATATGTCAATGTTCATATTTGAACACAACTAGTTATTCTATTTACAACTTGCCCTAAGCAAAGAATATTTCTCTACCTGCTTATCATACTGATTCTATTTTTATGATGCTGCGTCTGGTGCCCGCTGCTTTCCTGCAGGCAGTCCAACAGATGGTGCAAAGACCTATTTCTAAGCGCACCCATGACTCGGGTGCATATTTATTTGTTGAGCTATTTGAACCGTACGATTTGCTGTTGACGAAATCGTGCATCCTCCCGGCCGTTGAATATAGATTCAACCATCATTTAATCTAATGGTGAAAGGTTGATTTACAGCAGGGTGTTCACATCTGGGCGCCGTTGATGGTTGGGCTTGCTGAGGTGATCCAATTGTTATGCGCCATTTTTTCACACAGTAAATTGCCAGCATGATCATCATAAATGATAATCCGATGTACATTGCAATATGCTGATGCTCGGTTGTTTGAATGTTGTGTGGTAGATGAAGACGTTTGTTTGGTATAAGGTCCCTCTGTAGTTCGTGAAGCTCATTGTAGCCCACGACTTCCATGTATTTTGTTGTTGTAGTATCCTGCCGCTTGGTGGTCGGTTTGTTGTCCTCCATGTCTCCAAATCGGGCATATGATGTCAACAATGATGTTTCCATACGGTGCCGAGGTGACACTAGAAGAGGGCTGATGGTATTGTGGCGTACATCAGTCAGTATATTATCGATCTCGCTCTGCATGCGTTGAAGATTGGAAGCTATTGCCGTAAGCTGTGATGTCAGCATAACGTACCATTGAAAAGTATGGAAATGAGACTCATCTTTCATCACGTTATTAATTTGATCTTCCAAATAACTAAATCGCTTTGAGTAAGTAATTTCATCTCGTTTCAAAACGTTAATAGTAGAATCAATAAGCGAAGTTTGGTTTTGTAATAACCCCAGGAGATGGTTTTCATTTCCTTTCACTTCCAGTATGGTTTTTGACATACCCTTTGCATATGTAGAGTCCAATATTCCGAACAAGCTACTTGCAATGTTTCCCACAATGTCCAATGGTGCTCTCTGTTTGCGTGATTTGGTCAATAACATGTTTTCCATAAATATTTCTTCTTCTATGAGTCGGAAGTGTTGATACATTGCTTCGCATGCAGGAACGTCAATGATTTTGGAACACATTTGGCCAATTTTTGTAGTCCCTCTTGCCAATGTATCTACGTCGGTCCAATAGGGTTTTAAGTCCAAGTAGGCCAGAATTAGTGTTTTAACTTCGACACTGCTTGCCATCGTTGTCCTTGTGTTTTGGGTTGCTGGGTTGGTACACTGTCAGTGTCGGAGGCAGCAGCAGCCAACAACCACATCTATCACACGCTCGTTTTATCGCTCGTCGGTCGCGCACTAATGAAAAATGAACCACGCGCACCACACGATAAATCAAATATATTAAACCACGTAATTCAACAAACACACAAAACACACTCCACTGTAAAATAAGCCTATACATGTCAATAGAATAAATAGTGAATTAAATACACAATCCATGAAGGAAATTAATGTAAAGCTATCGTGTATTACATTAACTAAAATAAATAATCACACAAAATTCATAACTCAATTCGAATATAGGTGAGCGTGAAAAAGGCGCCCTCCTCTAAACATTTGGTGACCCCGACGTGATTTTTTTATTTAATTTCTTTCGGGTGTTGTGTCATTTAATGTGCAAGTGAAAGGTTATTAACCATTGTGTTAATAATTAATCTAAGTGTTTAGGCTCATATAATTAAATAATAAGCTATTTATGCGTGCGCTGCAGTTTGCGCAGACACACAGCTAAATAAGTAAATATCAACAAATAATATTGCAAACGCTGACTTCAGCGGTTGCCCCATTTGTGAGGAGCCATATAGCTTTGACATATGATATATGCACCCCTCGCAACAACTACCACATATGCTATAGGCAGCCCTCGCAACAACTGCAACGAACGCGTCAGCATACGCGTCAGCACATTTCGTCAACAACAAAATCAACGCCAAGCAGCGATCAGAACCAAAGGCACACTTACCTTTGGTCAGCATATTATACAAGAAGCCCACCGTCGGCATATTTCACTAGAAGCCCACCGTGGGACAACAAGCTCATATCACAACCAGCACGTGCCTACGTCAGCGGACACCACCACTTGGTTGCCTCACACTAAGGTCGCTGCACTCGATGACATATTACGATCATTGCCCTCAGCGGAAGCATAACACCGGCCACACTAGAAAGTAGGAGCGTGGGAATTGCGATCGCTGCACTTCATGCACGCGCCACACAAAAACTGTCAAATAATGTATTTTAGAGTTAAGAATTTGGTATAAATAAAGCCATGCTCATCAGAGCAAATGAGTTCGAATCTAATCGTCAACTCCGTTGTTTTGATTTCTACCATCGCACTTACTGTGCGCATCGAAGGATTTCACTCTCCGTAGTCCACCTAGTTACAAGTGCTAGTTGCGACGCTCTTAGTAGTCAGTTCATGTGCTGAATACTACCCTTACACACAAACATTTTGGTGACCCCGACGGTTGGAACCTGAAGTTGTCAATGAGGCGACAAAAGGATAACCAACCTCCAACAATCCACATTTGAAGTTGTCAACAAGGCGACAATCAAGAATACCTACAATCTCTTAACCCAGTTCACAATATCTGAGTTAGCGAGACCACCTGAAGTTGTCAACCAGGCGACACATCAGGAGAAAAGTGTGCCCGCAATCACGGCATTACTAACACCTGCAATCTCCATTCACAGTTCACAATATCTGTGTTAGTGAGACCAACTGAAGTTGTCAACCAGGCGACATATCAGGACAAAGCGTGCTCTCGTTGATAAACGACCATAGCACTAACAACAAACTGATTAAGAAACAGATATATGAATACATATCTGTAAAAGTCCACCAAGCGACAAAAATCAGTAAAAATGGCATCAGAAAAAGCAACCATCGAAGAGTTGCTTGATGTCCAGCAAACAATCAGCAATGAGATTGTACGGCTGATAAGCAATTATAAAAAGGATCCCACTGAGAGAAAGTCTCAGATCGGTTACCATAAAATAAAAGCAGATTCCCTAAACAAAAACTGGAATTCTGTTCAAGAAAATGACGAAGTCATAAGAAAATCCGGCGAGCTACCGGATAATCACGACTACTTCACATACTTTGAGGACATAAGATCAACAGTGATGAAGTGCTTAGAAAAAATCAAAAATGACGCTGACACCATATGTCAAACCACAAGCAAGAAGCTTGGGATTGAAGAAGGACAGCGTCAGCAATCCCTGGCGCCCTCGTCAGGACAGCATTACCAATCCCTGGGGCCCTCGTCTGGACAGCGTCAGCAATCAGCCTTAGAATCCAAGGTGATTGCATTGTGCCGGCGACAAAAGGCAATGATCGCGTCACTAAATCGCACATTGCACCAAACCACCCCTATTGAGCACTCTGCATTAGAGCTCATAAGGAATCTATGGGCTCAAATTCAAGAAGTCCATTTTCGACTATATGAAGAAGTGGACAGCCCAGAAGAAAATGGATATGATACAAAGGAGTATCTACAGGCAGAAGAAGATGTAAAGCTCCTTTAGCGATTTTACATTGTCGTTAATGGCTTGTTGCATTAAGAATCGGTTCAATACCGTTGATGCTATGTCTCTTAGATTGTCTATGCGTCAACCAAGATGTTCCATGCGTGAAGATAGTTGTCCTCTTTTAAGTCGATTTGGCGTATTAGTCTTTCAGCCTCACCGATCACGCTGGTTTTTAGATACCACATTTTTCGAATTGTGGACATGTTGGTACTGTGTACCATGGACATAAACATATCAAAGAATTGTGTCCATTTTAGTATATCCCCATCAAATTTGGGGATGGTTATGCGAGGCAAGTTTATGTCATTGGTGCACTGGCTATTGTTTCTTGAAGCTAGTGCTCATTGTACATCTTCTTCTGCCTGTAGATACTCCTTTGTATCATATCCATTTTCTTCTGGGCTGTCCACTTCTTCATATAGTCGAAAATGGACTTCTTGGATTTGAGCCCATAGATTCTTTATGAGCTCTAGTGATGTGTGCTCAATAGGGGTGCCTTGGTGCAATGTGCGATGCAGTGATGCGATCATTGCCCTTTGTCGCCGGCACAATGCAATCACCTTGACTTCTAAGGTGGATTGCTGACGCTGTCCAGACGAGGGCCCCAGGGATTGGTCATCAAGCAACTCTTCGATGGTTGCTTTTTCTGATGCCATTTTTACTGATGTTTGTCGCTTGTTGGAGTTTTTCAAATATATATAGGTATATCTGTTTCTTATTTTTGTCGCTTGGTGGACTTTGTTGTTAGTGGTCGTTTATCTAAACGAGAGCACACTGTTGATTCTTACATGTCGCCTAGTTGACAACTTCAGATGTCCTCACTAACACAGATATAGTGAACTGTTTAAGGAGATTGCAGGTATTAGTAGTGCCGTGATTGCGGGCACACTTTTATCCTGATATGCCCACTGCAGGTATCATTCGTGCCGTGATCTCGGGCACATTTTTATCCTGATATGTCGCCTGGTTGACAACTTCAGTTGGTCTCACTAACACAGATATAGTGAGCTGAGTTAGGAGATTGTAGGTATCCTTTGATTGTCTAGTTGACAACTTCAGATTCCAAACGTCGGGATCACCACACTGTATGACCATACGCGTTGGGATCAGCAAAATATCCTTTGATTGTCGCCTTGTTGGCAACCTCAAATATGGATTTTTGGAGGTTGAGTGTCCTTTGTCGCCTCGTTGACAACTTCAGGACTCACTCACGTTACCCTTGGTACTGATAATATCAGTATGGGTTTTTTGGAGGTTGGTTATCCTTTTGTCGCCTTGTTGACAACTTCAGGATCCAACCGTCGGGGTTCATCAGAATGATTACCATCAAAATGATTAACCATCACGTCGGGGTCGCCAAAATGTTTGTGTGTAAGGGAAGTATTCAGCACATGAACTGACTACTAAGAGCGTCGCAACTAGCACTTGTAACTAGGTGGACTACGGAGAGTGAAATCCTTCGATGCGCACAGTAAGTGCGATGGTAGAAATCAAAACAACGGAGTTGACGATTAGATTCGAACTCATTTGCTCTGATGAGCATGGCTTTATTTATACCAAATTCTTAACTCTAAAATACATTATTTGACAGTTTTTGTGTGGCGCGTGCATGAAGTGCAGCGATCGCAATTCCCACGCTCCTACTCTCTAGTGTGGCCGGTGTTATGCTTCCGCTGAGGGCAATGATCGTAATATGTCATCGAGTGCAGCGACCTTAGTGTGAGGCAACCAAGTGGTGGTGTCCGCTGACGTAGGCACGTGCTGGTTGTGATATGAGCCTGTTGTCCCACGGTGGGCTTCTAGTGAAATATGCCGACGGTGGGCTTCTTGTATAATATGCTGACCAAAGGTAAGTGTGCCTTTGGTTCTGATCGCTGCTTGGCGTTGATTTTGTTGTTGACGAAATGTGCTGACGCGTATGCTGACGCGTTCGTTGCAGTTGTTGCGAGGGCTGCCTATAGCATATGTGGTAGTTGTTGCGAGGGGTGCATATATCATATGTTAAAGCTATATGGCTCCTCACAAATGAGGCAACCGCTGAAGTCAGCGTTTGCAATATTATTTGTTGATATTTACTTATTTAGCTGTGTGTCTGCGCAATCTGCAGCGCACGTACAAATAGCTTATTATTTAATTATATGAGCCTAAACACCAAGTTAACTAGGAATTTTATGTGGAAAATGGTTGCCAAATTCAAATGTTAGTCTGTTCTTTGATTAAATGTTTGTCTACGATTCGCCAAATGAATCTTAACAGACTATTTATTTACCTATCGGTAAACGAATGTTATTTACCACTTGGTAAAAGAAATGACTGAATGTATTTAAACGGTCGGGGTCACCAATGAATAATAAATGGTCTTCTTATGGGTATGCTGAAAAATGTTTTGTATGCTACAGGTTCATGTACCAGTAGCAAGGTGTCGCCGCAATCGGTACTATGGACAAATTGGGCTAAACGGAGTGAATACGCAAGGAGAGTTCTTTTCGTACTAATTTTATTCCTTAAAATCCAAGCCTTATATAGCTAAGACTGCATGCTAAGCCTCTACGCAGGAGACATTTCTAACCCATGCAAGGGTTGTTTGTTAATCTATTTTTACTTATCCTGTACTCAAGTTGATGCAGCTGTCACTTGAGTACTAGGTACAACATATTTTACATAAGCTAATGTTTATACTTGAACATATGTCAATGTTCATATTTGAACACGACTAATTATTCTATTTGCAATTCGCCCCAAGTAAAGAATATATCTCTACCTGCTTATCTTACTGATTCTATTTTTATGATGCTGCGTCTGGTGCCCGCTGCTTTCCTGCAGGCAGTCCAACAGATGGTGCAAAGACCTATTTCTAAGCGCACCCATGACTCGGGTGCATATTTATTTGTTGAGCTATTTGAACCGTACGATTTGCTGTTGACGAAATCGTACACCATCATTGTCTCACTTAACTTGTCGAATTTTGACATAAGACTGTTAAGCTGGGGATTGGCGGGTTGATAATACAGGTAAGACTGTTGCACTTGCTGATATTGATCCTGTGAGGGCTGCTGATGTTGTTGACGCAAAGGCAGGTGGTGTTGTTGTTGATGGCTTAGTTGCTGTTCATATTCTTGCTGTTGGAGCTGCTGCTGCTGGGGTTGCTGCTGCTGGCGTTGTAGCTGCTGGCGTTGTAGCTGCTGGCGTTGCTGCTGCTGGTGTTGCTGCAAGTATTTCTGCTGGCGAACTTTATGTCGTCGCGTTTTGTTCGACCGTTGTTGCTCAGCAACTGGCGGAGCACCTGAGGCGTTAAGTGTTGTTGTTGCTGCTGCTGGCGGTGCTGAAGTTGTGGCTGTTGTCGTTGATGAAACTGCTGCTGATGGTGACGTTGCTGCTGAACGGGACGCTGCTGCTGAGGGTGACGCTGCCCAAGATGCTGAAGGAGCTGAGGAGCCGTTTCCAGTCTGGCGGCATCAGCATAAGAAAATTGGGCATTGACGGCCTTCCAGACAGAGCCACAAGCTTCCTTCCTTTGGCAACGCGCTAATAAGCCGGGCATCCTTTCCAGCTTGCTGGATGGGTTCCACCGCAGTTTGCACATTTCGGATCAACATCCAATGGTTTTTCGCAAGCTTGACTAGCGTGTGCTGAACCACACTTCACGCAGCGATGCTGTTTTTGGCAGTATTTCATAGTGCGACCAAATACCTGGCAGCGGTGGCACTGGGGGATGTCCAAATGCCGATCAGGGCATTCAACAGTAATGCGCACCTGAAAGATGGAGAGCAAGTTGTAAATCTCTTTGTTATTTGCAGCCGGCTCCAACTCCAAATAACAAAGGTTAAGCTCCTTTTTGGTAACACGGCTGACAATAGTTTGGACGCCTCGCACTGAGTGCCCAGATCTGGCGTGCTCGTCTCTTAAGCAGTCGATTTTCTGCAACGATGTATGCAGTCCCCTGACCACCACTCGGAAGCCTCTGTCCTCCTTTAGTTGGTATGAGTGAAACGGGATTCTCTTCTCTGAGAACATCCTCTGGATTGCCCTGTATGCGTCAATACCAATTGGCATGACTCTCCCAGTACCACCGCCACTGCATTTAAGCATAAAGCTGTCAGGCGGCGTGACAGCATTTAATGCTTCAAGCAGTCCAACAACGTTGGTGATACCCTCAGCTATAAGTGGAGGGGGCTTGGAAGGCCTTGTAGGCTATGGTTCCGCAGTGCAAGTGTTTGTCAGAGAATTGCGGAACTCAGAGGCAGCGCCCAAACTTGTGTCCTCATCGCCCACAATCAGGGGAAAAATTGGGGAAGCAGCATCTGTAGTCCTCTCTGTCAAATCCACAGTCTCGATGTCTGAGTCAGAAACTGACAGATCATCTAGTGCTTGTGGAGCACCAGTAGAACTAGATGCCACTGCGTCCAAGTCAATGTCATCATCGATTGTCGCAATTTTTCGTTTTTTGATGGCATTGTTAAAGATGGCCTGGTTGGCGTTAATATCATTTTCGGTGTTTTTGATTGTGTCGTTTTTTGCTGTTTGTATTGTTATTGGAATTTGCAAATCTTGCATTGTTGACTGTTTATGTGAGATATGTTAGGCCGGGCATTATCAGCTGGCTTAACATAACCTGCGATCCACACTCTCTCTCTTGGCAATGCAACCTGCTCTCAGCGCACTCAGCGCTGTTAGCAGCCTCCACACAGCGCACTCAGCGCTGTTATCTCTACATAAATGTTAATATGTGAACAGTCGTAAATTAACCTTGTAATCGAAACATCTTGTAACCAAAGCCAAGCACGAAGTTGTGCATTCTTTCAAAGTGAAAATAAATATATCTAGTGATAAAAACCCCCGCTGCCTTTCATTGAAGGAAGGAAGATAGAAGATTCGGAGAAATACGCCCCCCTACATTTTCATGGTCCTTCGAGCCGGATGTAATCTCCACTGAAAACTTCAGTGTCGATGGGAGGAAGTCTGCAGCCTCGCATTATCGGAGGTGCTTGTGGAGCTGGCTGCGGTCTGCTTGCAGCCGCAGCTTGTGCGATTTGCTCACTGAGCTGAGCTGCACAGCGTTCATAGACAGAATAGCAATGGAAATACTTATTCTGCCTAATCGCACTGTCTTCACTGCTTTCCCCTTGGATCGCAGTTTTGGAGCACAACTCGTATTCCTTTTCGACCTTTTCCCACAGGGAACGGATTTGGTCTCGTCGGATCTCGAGTGTGTATACTGTAGCAGGAGTGGAGGATGGAACGTTGATCATAGCCTCATAATGGCTAAGTCTGTCGGAAATGGCGATAAAATCGTTCAAAGCCATTTTGTTCGAGTTCAGGATTTTGCTGACTTGAGAGCGTGTGCCTGTCGGACTCCTTGGAATGAGCTGTTTTGAGTTAACAAGCTTTATATTCCCTGTAGGAGCTGGGTCACTTTTGACCTTTGAAGCCGACGACCTTGGAGATGGTCTCTTGGAGGCACACGATTGGGAACTGGGCGAACCTTTGATATCGCGTCGTGGAGGAACGGATAATTGCTTCTTGTTCTTGGAATTGTCCTCTGAGTTCATATATATGGATGTAGATACTCAGAGACTGAAGCAGAAATTTTCCCACACACAAAAAAAATAAAACAAATATATTTTTGGAACGAGTGGAATCGGAACACTCGATCGGGAAATTTGAAATGAAGCAGAAATAAAAAAATAAAAATATATTTTTATATTATTTCGAAACGAGTGGAATCGGAACGGACGGGAATTTTGTGTAATTACAATTTTTATTTTATTTTAGCGATAATGATCGTGACTGTGAATAGTTGGAACAGTGATCTCGCATAAAAATATTTCTTATGACACTGCAGCCCTGGATGTGCTGGCATGTGATTATAAAAACAGCTGACTGTGCAATTGACGCGGAGTGACAAATCAATCAATGCACTTAAAGTCAGCGGAAAAAGATTTTTGCAACACAAAACAATATGTGTGACGGACGTGGAGAACAATTTTTAGAATTATTATTACAATAATCGCAATAACAAATAAAATTAATAATATTAATGAAACAATAACACGCGTTAATTGTCTGTTATTTTATTAATCTCTTTGTGTTTGTGTGTGCGGCCAAATTATTATTTTATTTTGATATATGGTTATATGTTTAAAAATGTATGTATGTATGTGGTGTGCAGTGTACGGCCAAGAATTGTGTATTGCATATGTATGTTTGTATGCAATTGGATTGTGTTTTGCATATGTATGTTTGTAATATATGTATGTTTAAAATAAAATTTAAATTTGCGGCGGCAAAATTGTGCCGAGTTTTCTTTGGAAATTAATTTGGAAATGAAAAAATAATTGTACTCGTTTCATGAAAAAGTGCGTGTGGCTTTATGTTTGGGGTACATATAAGTCTGCGTAAATGAAATTGTGAGCCCTTTGGACTTTGGATAGTCGCAAAAAATGGCTGCTTAGGGGACAATTTTAACTTTACACTTTGCGCACCTTTTTCTGCGTACAATTATTCGGACATTAATACCTAATGGTATTTGGAAATATGTTAGGCCGGGCATCATGAAAATGTAGGGGGGCGTATTTCTCCGAATCTTCGAGATTGTAGGTATCCTTTGATTGTCTAGTTGACAACTTCAGATTCCAAACGTCGGGATCACCACACTGTATGACCATACGCGTTGGGATCAGCAAAATATCCTTCGATTGTCGCCTTGTTGGCAACCTCAAATATGGATTTTTGGAGGTTGAGTGTCCTTTGTCGCCTCGTTGACAACTTCAGGACTCACTCACGTTACCCTTGGTACTGATAATATCAGTATGGGTTTTTTGGAGGTTGGTTATCCTTTTGTCGCCTTGTTGACAACTTCAGGATCCAACCGTCGGGGTTCATCAGAATGATTGCCATCAAAATGATTAACCATCACGTCGGGGTCGCCAAAATGTTTGTGTGTAAGGGAAGTATTCAGCACATGAACTGACTACTAAGAGCGTCGCAACTAGCACTTGTAACTAGGTGGACTACGGAGAGTGAAATCCTTCGATGCGCACAGTAAGTGCGATGGTAGAAATCAAAACAACGGAGTTGACGATTAGATTCGAACTCATTTGCTCTGATGAGCATGGCTTTATTTATACCAAATTCTTAACTCTAAAATACATTATTTGACAGTTTTTGTGTGGCGCGTGCATGAAGTGCAGCGATCGCAATTCCCACGCTCCTACTCTCTAGTGTGGCCGGTGTTATGCTTCCGCTGAGGGCAATGATCGTAATATGTCATCGAGTGCAGCGACCTTAGTGTGAGGCAACCAAGTGGTGGTGTCCGCTGACGTAGGCACGTGCTGGTTGTGATATGAGCCTGTTGTCCCACGGTGGGCTTCTAGTGAAATATGCCGACGGTGGGCTTCTTGTATAATATGCTGACCAAAGGTAAGTGTGCCTTTGGTTCTGATCGCTGCTTGGCGTTGATTTTGTTGTTGACGAAATGTGCTGACGCGTATGCTGACGCGTTCGTTGCAGTTGTTGCGAGGGCTGCCTATAGCATATGTGGTAGTTGTTGCGAGGGGTGCATATATCATATGTCAAAGCTATATAGCTCCTCACAAATGAGGCAACCGCTGAAGTCAGCGTTTGCAATATTATTTGTTGATATTTACTTATTTAGCTGTGTGTCTGCGCAATCTGCAGCGCACGTACAAATAGCTTATTATTTAATTATATGAGCCTAAACACCAAGTTAACTAGGAATTTTATGTGGAAAATGGTTGCCAAATTCAAATGTTAGTCTGTTCTTTGATTAAATGTTTGTCTGCGATTCGCCAAATGAATCTTAACAGACTATTTATTTACCAATCGGTAAACGAATGTTATTTACCACTTGGTAAAAGAAATGACTGAATGTATTTAAACGGTCGGGGTCACCAATGAATAATAAATGGTCTTCTTATGGGTATGCTGAAAAATGTTTTGTATGCTACAGGTTCATGTACCAGTAGCAAGGTGTCGCCGCAATCGGTACTATGGACAAATTGGGCTAAACGGAGTGAATACGCAAAGAGAGTTCTTTTCGTACTAATTTTATTCCTTAAAATCCAAGCCTTATATAGCTAAGACTGCATGCTAAGCCTCTACGCAGGAGACATTTCTAACCCATGCAAGGGTTGTTTGTTAATCTATTTTTACTTATCCTGTACTCAAGTTGATGCAGCTGTCACTTGAGTACTAGGTACAACATATTTTACATAAGCTAATGTTTATACTTGAACATATGTCAATGTTCATATTTGAACACGACTAGTTATTCTATTTGCAATTCGCCCCAAGTAAAGAATATATCTCTACCTGCTTATCTTACTGATTCTATTTTTATGATGCTGCGTCTGGTGCCCGCTGCTTTCCTGCAGGCAGTCCAACAGATGGTGCAAAGACCTATTTCTAAGCGCACCCATGACTCGGGTGCATATTTATTTGTTGAGCTATTTGAACCGTACGATTTGCTGTTGACGAAATCGTACACCATCATTGTCTCACTTAACTTGTCGAATTTTGACATAAGACTGTTAAGCTGGGGATTGGCGGGTTGATAATACAGGTAAGACTGTTGCACTTGCTGATATTGATCCTGTGAGGGCTGCTGATGTTGTTGACGCAAAGGCAGGTGGTGTTGTTGTTGATGGCTTAGTTGCTGTTCATATTCTTGCTGTTGGAGCTGCTGCTGCTGGGGTTGCTGCTGCTGGCGTTGTAGCTGCTGGCGTTGTAGCTGCTGGCGTTGCTGCTGCTGGTGTTGCTGCAAGTATTTCTGCTGGCGAACTTTATGTCGTCGCGTTTTGTTCGACCGTTGTTGCTCAGCAACTGGCGGAGCACCTGAGGCGTTAAGTGTTGTTGTTGCTGCTGCTGGCGGTGCTGAAGTTGTGGCTGTTGTCGTTGATGAAACTGCTGCTGATGGTGACGTTGCTGCTGAACGGGACGCTGCTGCTGAGGGTGACGCTGCCCAAGATGCTGAAGGAGCTGAGGAGCCGTTTCCAGTCTGGCGGCATCAGCATAAGAAAATTGGGCATTGACGGCCTTCCAGACAGAGCCACAAGCTTCCTTCCTTTGGCAACGCGCTAATAAGCCGGGCATCCTTTCCAGCTTGCTGGATGGGTTCCACCGCAGTTTGCACATTTCGGATCAACATCCAATGGTTTTTCGCAAGCTTGACTAGCGTGTGCTGAACCACACTTCACGCAGCGATGCTGTTTTTGGCAGTATTTCATAGTGCGACCAAATACCTGGCAGCGGTGGCACTGGGGGATGTCCAAATGCCGATCAGGGCATTCAACAGTAATGCGCACCTGAAAGATGGAGAGCAAGTTGTAAATCTCTTTGTTATTTGCAGCCGGCTCCAACTCCAAATAACAAAGGTTAAGCTCCTTTTTGGTAACACGGCTGACAATAGTTTGGACGCCTCGCACTGAGTGCCCAGATCTGGCGTGCTCGTCTCTTAAGCAGTCGATTTTCTGCAACGATGTATGCAGTCCCCTGACCACCACTCGGAAGCCTCTGTCCTCCTTTAGTTGGTATGAGTGAAACGGGATTCTCTTCTCTGAGAACATCCTCTGGATTGCCCTGTATGCGTCAATACCAATTGGCATGACTCTCCCAGTACCACCGCCACTGCATTTAAGCATAAAGCTGTCAGGCGGCGTGACAGCATTTAATGCTTCAAGCAGTCCAACAACGTTGGTGATACCCTCAGCTATAAGTGGAGGGGGCTTGGAAGGCCTTGTAGGCTATGGTTCCGCAGTGCAAGTGTTTGTCAGAGAATTGCGGAACTCAGAGGCAGCGCCCAAACTTGTGTCCTCATCGCCCACAATCAGGGGAAAAATTGGGGAAGCAGCATCTGTAGTCCTCTCTGTCAAATCCACAGTCTCGATGTCTGAGTCAGAAACTGACAGATCATCTAGTGCTTGTGGAGCACCAGTAGAACTAGATGCCACTGCGTCCAAGTCAATGTCATCATCGATTGTCGCAATTTTTCGTTTTTTGATGGCATTGTTAAAGATGGCCTGGTTGGCGTTAATATCATTTTCGGTGTTTTTGATTGTGTCGTTTTTTGCTGTTTGTATTGTTATTGGAATTTGCAAATCTTGCATTGTTGACTGTTTATGTGAGATATGTTAGGCCGGGCATTATCAGCTGGCTTAACATAACCTGCGATCCACACTCTCTCTCTTGGCAATGCAACCTGCTCTCAGCGCACTCAGCGCTGTTAGCAGCCTCCACACAGCGCACTCAGCGCTGTTATCTCTACATAAATGTTAATATGTGAACAGTCGTAAATTAACCTTGTAATCGAAACATCTTGTAACCAAAGCCAAGCACGAAGTTGTGCATTCTTTCAAAGTGAAAATAAATATATCTAGTGATAAAAACCCCCGCTGCCTTTCATTGAAGGAAGGAAGATAGAAGATTCGGAGAAATACGCCCCCCTACATTTTCATGGTCCTTCGAGCCGGATGTAATCTCCACTGAAAACTTCAGTGTCGATGGGAGGAAGTCTGCAGCCTCGCATTATCGGAGGTGCTTGTGGAGCTGGCTGCGGTCTGCTTGCAGCCGCAGCTTGTGCGATTTGCTCACTGAGCTGAGCTGCACAGCGTTCATAGACAGAATAGCAATGGAAATACTTATTCTGCCTAATCGCACTGTCTTCACTGCTTTCCCCTTGGATCGCAGTTTTGGAGCACAACTCGTATTCCTTTTCGACCTTTTCCCACAGGGAACGGATTTGGTCTCGTCGGATCTCGAGTGTGTATACTGTAGCAGGAGTGGAGGATGGAACGTTGATCATAGCCTCATAATGGCTAAGTCTGTCGGAAATGGCGATAAAATCGTTCAAAGCCATTTTGTTCGAGTTCAGGATTTTGCTGACTTGAGAGCGTGTGCCTGTCGGACTCCTTGGAATGAGCTGTTTTGAGTTAACAAGCTTTATATTCCCTGTAGGAGCTGGGTCACTTTTGACCTTTGAAGCCGACGACCTTGGAGATGGTCTCTTGGAGGCACACGATTGGGAACTGGGCGAACCTTTGATATCGCGTCGTGGAGGAACGGATAATTGCTTCTTGTTCTTGGAATTGTCCTCTGAGTTCATATATATGGATGTAGATACTCAGAGACTGAAGCAGAAATTTTCCCACACACAAAAAAAATAAAACAAATATATTTTTGGAACGAGTGGAATCGGAACACTCGATCGGGAAATTTGAAATGAAGCAGAAATAAAAAAAATAAAAATATATTTTTATATTATTTCGAAACGAGTGGAATCGGAACGGACGGGAATTTTGTGTAATTACAATTTTTATTTTATTTTAGCGATAATGATCGTGACTGTGAATAGTTGGAACAGTGATCTCGCATAAAAATATTTCTTATGTCACTGCAGCCCTGGATGTGCTGGCATGTGATTATAAAAACAGCTGACTGTGCAATTGACGCGGAGTGACAAATCAATCAATGCACTTAAAGTCAGCGGAAAAAGATTTTTGCAACACAAAACAATATGTGTGACGGACGTGGAGAACAATTTTTAGAATTATTATTACAATAATCGCAATAACAAATAAAATTAATAATATTAATGAAACAATAACACGCGTTAATTGTCTGTTATTTTATTAATCTCTTTGTGTTTGTGTGTGCGGCCAAATTATTATTTTATTTTGATATATGGTTATATGTTTAAAAATGTATGTATGTATGTGGTGTGCAGTGTACGGCCAAGAATTGTGTATTGCATATGTATGTTTGTATGCAATTGGATTGTGTTTTGCATATGTATGTTTGTAATATATGTATGTTTAAAATAAAATTTAAATTTGCGGCGGCAAAATTGTGCCGAGTTTTCTTTGGAAATTAATTTGGAAATGAAAAAATAATTGTACTCGTTTCATGAAAAAGTGCGTGTGGCTTTATGTTTGGGGTACATATAAGTCTGCGTAAATGAAATTGTGAGCCCTTTGGACTTTGGATAGTCGCAAAAAATGGCTGCTTAGGGGACAATTTTAACTTTACACTTTGCGCACCTTTTTCTGCGTACAATTATTCGGACATTAATACCTTATGGTATTTGGAAATATGTTAGGCCGGGCATCATGAAAATGTAGGGGGGCGTATTTCTCCGAATCTTCTATCTTCCTTCCTTCAATGAAAGGCAGCGGGGGTTTTTATCACTAGATATATTTATTTTCACTTTGAAAGAATGCACAACTTCGTGCTTGGCTTTGGTTACAAGATGTTTCGATTACAAGGTTAATTTACGACTGTTCACATATTAACATTTATGTAGAGATAACAGCGCTGAGTGCGCTGTGTGGAGGCTGCTAACAGCGCTGAGTGCGCTGAGAGCAGGTTGCATTGCCAAGAGAGAGAGTGTGGATCGCAGGTTATGTTAAGCCAGCTGATAATGCCCGGCCTAACATATCTCACATAAACATTGACTTTGTTGTTATTGTTGTTGTTGAGGCTGCTTTCCGAGCGAGAGCGCAAATTATAGCGGAGCTCGCTGGGCTGCCTGGCTAGAGAAGGCGAGCACCAGGACACTGCAGCTGCAGTATCAGGCGCGTCGCCGGGAGTGGCGGTATGGGGGATGTTGATCATATTGGCGCAAAATTTGCGCGCACCAAGGGCACACACTCTACCAGAGTGGTGGCGGCGAACGCAGAAATCATGCTGAGAGAGGGCGTCTTGCAAAAAGGATTGGCTGAGCGCTGAGCTCGAGCCACTCTCCGATGCTAAACCCTCGGCTTTGGCACGCTTCGTAATTGCGCTGCTGAAAAAAGACAAATCGGAAAAGGATCTCAACTGGATGTGTTTCTATCCGAGGAAACGACTCGTTTCGTTGAACTTCTGTTCGATGCCATCGCCAGCGAGGAGTACTTAACAGTGCCCGCTGCCATACCAGTGGCCACGATAGCCGTTTTCGAACTGGAGTTGGACCATGACCTGGAGGTTGGTACTGATATTGAGGCCGTTTTAGCTGCCGTCTCTTCGCCACCGCCACCACTCCCGGCAAAACGCAATTGTGATAAAGCTCGACGGCAATCAGCAACAGCAGCAACAATAAATCAACAACGAAATCATCATTAGGGAGCCCGCAGAGCACCAGCAGTGCCTCAATTGCCACAGAGGCCAACACAACAAGTAAGAAAGGCATATCAGACGTAGATCGGTTTCACAAAACTTCCAAAGAGAATATTACTTGTCAACCCATAAGTGGAGAAGTAACATTAAATACTAGCATATCATTAACCCCTAGCAAACTTTGTCCAACAGATCAGAACTTTTACATACATAATTTTTCCACAAATTTTAACATCCTCTTAGGCCGAACGTTCCTTAGGGATTGTAAAAGCGAGATCAATTACTAAGATGAGTTTGTTAATCTTAATAATTTTAAATTTTTATTTAAATATAACATCGAAAATAAGGAAGAAGAATATAAAGACCCAACACTAACAGAAGATATACATACAGCATACTGTGAGGAGCCATATAGCCTTGGCAAATAAATATATATAAAATATACAATTATGCGCCCCTCACTGTATATCAGACCGAAATCCGGCCCTGATTGCAGTTGCGGCGAATTCGCTCTCTTTCGCCCTCTCCCTTTCTCACGCAGGTTGTCACCCATATGAGCGTGTTTGACACACATGTCGGCCAGGACATGTGCCGTTATGGTGTGAGGAGTATGGCGAGCGCAATATCGCCATCCATACTCGCACTAACGGCAGACATAGGCTGGCGCCAGCAAATCGTAGTGGAAAATTACCAAAGATCACGCCACCGAGACGATGTGATCTTTGGTACAGTCGCAACAAAAGTCTGCGACTTGAGCTATAAAAAGAGCAGCTCAAGCGACAGGAGCAAGCAGTCAGAAGACATACGAGAAGGAGAAACTCTGTCGAAACAGAGTCCGAGAATCAGAGTTCAGAAGCGCGGAAGTTCTGAATAAAATCTACGCGAGTGCAGCGGACAAGTAAAATGACAGTGAAAGTTACAAGTGTAAAAGTAAACGTCAAACCGAACGACACACAAGACAACAGCATCGAGGGACTCGGCGAACAATACACCAACCAGGAGCATCGAAGGATTCAACGTGGCCAGGCCTAGGACAACACAGGACATTGAGGTCCTGAAGTCAATAAGAAGTGTAAATCCTTGCCACGCTTGAGTCGTAGCGACAGGCGGAATCCGCATAAAATCCAACGACCCCGAGTGAGACCGGGTCTGTTTGTAAGCAACGCGTATGTGAGCGAATCCGAGTGCATAACCGGAACGCCGTATGGTGACGTTGTCGGGCAGACAGACAGCTCAAACTTTCTTAGCTGGTGCGCGGATTTACCTGTAGCAAAACTCTCGCGAACAGGTGAACTCTTCGAAGCTGACCAGGGACTGCAGTGAACCGATATAAAAACCAAGTGCCATCTACAGTGATAATATCCAGGGCAATTGTGAATTAAATAGTAAAATTCAAATAAAACAAATCATTCAATTTAATATATATAAAATTCCTTGTGTTGTTAATTGTCGCATCGCGATCAAATATAAATTTGTTGCTCGAACCCGAAGCTCGACTGAGTTTAGCTAAGCCGAAACTTTGGTGGTTGCGATAATTAACACACTTTATATATATTAAAATAACAAAAATGGTTCGTGCGTGGATATACAACCTCAAAAAGGAGGAAATATTAAAGTATGGAGAAGAATTCAAAGTGGAGTTGAGTGGCACACTGGACGCTATGCGTCGACAATTCGGAGAGTGGGTGGACACTCACGAATCCAGACCACCACACAGCACGCGAATTGCGGAATTGGCGGCGATACATGGCAGAGCGTCACCGCCGAGGGACACAGTACAAGTTGCGGATGCAAGAGAAGCGACGAACATTGATTTCGCGCATTTGAGCATACCAGCAACCAGCGCAGCAGTGCGCGCGAGAGACAACCACCACGCAGCATGGGAAACATCCGCACCACAGCCATCAAAGAGGGTATCAATACGCGATCACACGGCGACGACTATGTCCCAGGAATAGGCGATGGTAGCGAAGCAAGTCCGGGAATGGAATTTTCGCTTCGACGGCACAACAGAGCCGTTAGAATTCATGGAGCAAGTAGAGTGGTCAGCCGATACCTATGGGCTCAACCTGGATCTGGTTCCCAGGGCCATGCCCGAACTACTTCAGGGAATGGCTCTGAAGTGGTATATAGCAAATAACCAGCACTGGAAAAATTGGGCAACATTCATCCAAAGCTTTCAAGAGTACTTTAAAAAAAAAATTTACAATAACAGCCTCCCAGATCTGCGAGCATACGCCAGGCCAGAACAATTCAACGATTTAGAGGAATTGATGTATTTGGCCGTGGTGTGTGAGGATCTCGAGGCCGATAGAGAAAAGCTGAGACAGCAGAGCCGCATGGATCAGCCGAATTATAACACTCCACAGCGAATGCGAGTAGAGCCGCAACAGAGACGCGTGGAGCACTCGAGGGACAACGCCCCGCAGCAATGGCAATTACAACCTCAACAGAGACGCAGGGAACCACCGCGACGACATATGGAGTCACCACAGACGCGCCACTACCGCCAAAAAGATAGAGCCAGCGCCAAGGCAAGACGGCCCACTGCTTGTGCGGATAGCAGGCAGTGGACAGACACAGAGAACCGAAGCCGACACGGGACCCAGGCCAGCCCCGAGGACGAGACGCGACAATATACAATCACATTTAAATAATACAGCGATGGCCTGCAGATGTTGCGGCCAGGAGGGACACCGTGCGATAGAGTGCACAAATCCCATGCTAGATTATTGTTGGATATGTGGACTTATCGGAGTCGGCATGTTGTCCGTCGGGAAAAGGACACCGACGTCCGCCACCGAGGGGCGAGCGGCAGCCGAACAAGGCAGCCCCATGACGCTAATCGGCAGCCTGAAGGACGAGGGAGCGCATCTGACAGCGGTCGTAGAGATCGGCAACTGCCAGTACAAGGCTACGATCGATACAGGGGCCACAAGTAGTTTCATTAGCGAGAAGCTAGCTCGTGGACTGTTCGACGTAGGCCGGCGACGCGCAACCGACCTGCGAGTCCGCATGGCAGATGGTCGAAACAACGGAGTCCGAGAACAAGTCGAGGTGAATATCAGACTCGGCAGCAGCAGTATGGATATTGCTCTACTGATACTCCCAGGAGTTATCGATGGCTTAGTTCTTGGATGGGATTTTCTGTCGGGCATGGGAACGGTTTTGGAGTGCGCAGGCCTGAGAATCAATATACCTGGAAAAAGAATTCGAGAGCATCAAGAGGAGAGACTCTACAAAGCAAAGACAGTCAAACCAGCAGGTAGTGTTGCAGATGCCCAATCTCGACAGCCCCGGAAGGAGACATGCCGGAGAGTCTCAACGGTGGAAGACGCGATGGACCAAGCGAATAAAAACTGCCACTGGATCCAAAAGATGCGCACCACCATACACAAAAATCCCAGAAAGTTTCCAGACTACATGGAGAGATCCGGAAATTTATACAGGCACATCCCTCACAGAGACGGAACAGAGGATGTGAAAGCCTGGAAATTGTGTGTGCCAACCGGAAAGAGGACACAAGTCCTAAAGGAGGACCACAACACAGCCGCTGCAGAACATACGGGGAGTCGAAAAACAATAGCCCGGGTAGCAGCGCGCTACTATTGGCCAGGCTTATATAGAGACGAAAGGGCATATGCCAAGCAATATAAGTCAAGTCAATTGGCCGCGGTCGAGACCTCTCAAGACCAGGCAAGGCACTTCAACCTTCGCCGAAGGCAATGGAGCCCCAAAGTCGCAGATAGGGTGTGGGTGAAATTACACCACCTATCGAATGCGGCTGAAGGATTCGCAGCCAAGCTATCACCGGTGATCTGCAAACTAAAGAGCTCGGCAGACAAACGGATAAGGACGGCCCATGTGAGCGACTTGAAGCCACACAGAAAGGAGACGGGTGAGTCCCAAAATCCCCAAAATTAAAAAGGGGGGAATACACACACTTATACACCTGAATTTAACAAAAAAAATAAATATATATATATATATATAATAAAAATATACGCCCAACAGCAAAGGGTAAGAATAAAAAAAAAGAAAGTGTATACAAAGGTGTCGTATACACCAACATACATATAAAACAATAAAATAAAATACATGGAGAAATTAAAATAAACGCCCAAAAGGAAAGGGTATGAATAAAACAAAAGGAAGGGTGTACGAATGTTGTACGCACCTACATATGAAAAAAATAATAATAAATAAATATATATATAATTACGTTTTTTAGTGCGAGAGCACACCAGCTGTATCAAATTAAAATCCGACAATTTATTATTTATGTATTTTTTATTAAACACAAAATTATAGTTGGACAATTTATTATGGATATGTTTTTATTAAACATCAAAATCATAGTTAGACAGTTTATTATTAATATATTTCATTTAGACACAAATATTAAGTTATACAATCTAAAGCACGTCTTCTCCATTGTGCATACAAAATGATTCTGCTTAGGTCTATTGTCTGAATGTAGGTAAAATGCATTGGATCGGGGCCTGTCGATGAAGGCAGCTGGAACGGGGCCTGTCGATGAAGGCAGCTGGCTTGCGCGACCGTCGATGAAGGCAGCTGGAACGGGGCCTTTTTATTCTTCTGGCTGTTGGTTGCTGATGTTGCATTTTAATTGTTGCGCGTGCTGTTGCTTTTGCTGTATGTGTAGACATGACAGATCGGCGTGATCTGGATATGTCACTTCCCCATCCCTTAGAAATGAGCTTGTCCTCAAGCGTTAGAGTATAGGGTATAGCTGTAAGTTGTTAGCGTTTTCGATGGTTGCTTGGTTTTCTTGTTCGACGTGTGGTGTCAGTGCTGTATTATTCTTATATTTAAATATTAGTTGTTTAGGTAAATTATTGAATTTGAACAAAAAATAGCTTATTGTTACTATTGACAATACTGTCACTAATGTTAGGCTTATTATTCAATGTATTGTTTGTTTTCATATGTTCTCTTATGCAAGTTGATATTTTTATATTTAACAATTTTTGTGAATCAATATTTAAGTAAATTTGTTCATATTTATTTTCTTTTTCTTTTTAAATTTAGTTTTATAATGTATGATTCTTCGTCCTCTATTTGTTTCCTCGAAATGTTTGCTGTCCAACTTTTTTATTATGCCTGTTTTCCTGAATGGATTTGTGGTTTTTGATTTGATAAGTGGCATTTCTCTATAGTTTGTATCTACTTCATAAGTTTGTCTTTTTTCGTTTAGCTTATTTATTTGTTGAATTTTATTCAACTGGGTATTGTATGCTGGTGATCCGGCATACATAAAGATATCTGCTGGTGTTCTACCAGTAGTGCTATGTATTGTTTTATGATTATAAGTGTAAAGTATTATTTCGAATGTGGTTAACTTATTTTCTCTGTTTGTGTCCGAATTAATTATTCTTAGTTTTTCGTTGATTGTTTTATGAAACCGCTCTACATCTGATATTCCGTTCTTGCTTGTTGTGATTTGAATTTTTACATTTTCTGAATCTAACCAAATTTTTAATGCTGCACTGAGTCTTTGTCCGCTTTTATTTCTATTGGTTTTCCCATTTCGTTGAATATTTTTAGTAATGCTCGTTTTGCTTCTAACCAATCTTTACCATGTATTTCTATCAATGTAGCGTACTTTGAGTATACGTCTATGCATGATAAAAATTGCTTATTATTGACCATGTAAAAATCTATAACGTATTTTTCTCTAGGGTTGAAAATCTCAGGTGTTATTTCATAACGAAATTTTGTATCCCTGTGTTCCACCTTTGACGTATTGCAGATTTCACATTCGTTGATCATATTTTGTATTAGTTTTTGATAATCCGGGAAATAATATTTTTCTTTAAACATTGCTATAGTTTTTTCTATACCTGGATGTAAAAGTTTTGTAAGGTAGTTTAATATGGTTTGTTTAAATTCTGAATAAGTTTGGATATCTTTTAATTTTTTGGTAGTTCTCATAGTTTTTATCGGACAATTTCTTTGTATTATTTCTAAATAAGCATTTTGGAATATTGTGTAGTCTCCTTCATGTGGGAAGTAAATAACGCTGGTTTTTGCACAGAGATATTCTTTTATGATCTCTTCTGCTTTTTCCGGTGTCACTTCTATGTAAGTTATTAGAATAATTGAAAATAGTTAATTTTCTTTATTTCTTCGGTGATTGCTTTTATAAATTCTATTTGATGGCTAAAATTATTCAATGGTTTTTCTGTGATTGGAATGCAATTTTGATTATCTTCGTTTGCGCTATGCATGGTCGCTACTATGCTATCGTGAGCATTCCCCATGAAATTTTCTTCTATGTTATTTTCTTCGGTTTTAATTCGTGAAAGGGCATCCGCTACGTAGTTTTCTTTGCCTGGTATGTATTTTATCTCATAATCAAATTCGTTTAATCTTATTTTCCACCTTTGTAACTTCATGTTTGGCTCTTTTATGTTATTTAGCCAAATGAGAGGTTTGTGGTCGCTAAGTATTTCAAAAGTTCTACCAAATAAATATGACCTGAAATTTTTCGTTGCCCAAATTATTGCTAATAATTCTTTTTCTATTGCTGAGTAATTTATCTCGTGTTCGTTCAAGGTTCTGCTAGCATAACATATTGGTTTGTGATCCTGTGATAATACTGCTCCTAATGCATAATTACTAGCGTCTGTAGTAAGAGAGAATTTTTTCGTGAAATCCGGATATACTAATATTGGGTCGGATACTATAAGTAATTTTAATTTTTCGAAGGCTTCGATGTATGTTATGTCTTTTTCATTTATTTTTGCTCCTTTCTTTAGCTTTACGGTCATTGGCTTCACAACTTTGGCGAAATCTGGGATGAACTTCCTGTAAAATCCGCATAATCCTAGGAATCTTTTTATTTCTTTGGGAGTTTTTGAAAGTGGAAATTCCTTAACGGCTTTTATTTTGATTGGATTGGGTTTTATTCCTTCCGTTGTTATTATGTGTCCTAGAAATTCTGTTTCCTTTTTCATGAATTCACACTTTGCTAGTTGTAGTTTCAGATTTGCCTCTCTGAGCTTTCCAAAGACTTTCTGTAATGCTAATATGTGTTCTTCCAATGAAGTGGAATACACTATTATGTCATCCATGTAAACTAGACAATGTTGGTGAATTAAGTCTCCCAGGAGATTGTTCATACACCGTTGAAAGGATGCTGGTGCATTTTTCAAGCCAAATGGCATTCGTGTGTATTCGAAATGTCCCTCTCTTGTTGAGAATGCCGTTTTTGCGATGGATCGTTCGTCCATCTGAATTTGGTGAAATCCTTTGGCTAAATCGATTGTAGTGAAATATTGGCATTTTCCTAGTTTGTCCAATATTTCTTCCATTACAGGTATGGGATACTTATCGCTAATTGTTTTTTCGTTCAGGCTACGATAGTCAACGACTATTCTATATTTTTTCTCTCCGGATGCATCTTCTTTTTTTGGTACAACCCAGATAGGAGAACAATATGGTGAATTGGATGGCCGTATAATGCCTTGTTGCATCATTTCTTTCATTTGCTTGGCGACTTCTTGGTCATAGCTTTGGGGATATTTATACGGTTTCCTATAACAAGGCTCCTCATTTTTTGTATTTATAACGTGCTTTACAGTATTTGTGAAAGTCAAATTGTCACTCTCATTATACTGAATATCGTTAAATTTATACAAAACTCTTGTTAACTTGGATTTTGCTTCCGTATTTAAGTGGTCTAATCTAAATTGGTTACTTTCCACCAATTCGTTTTCCAATGCGTATGCCATATGGATATCTAGTAATAGTGGTGGGTCTTCATATTCTTCTTCGTTGTTTTCATTTCCATATTGTTTTTTCTTATTTTCATTACTATGTTCTTTTTCTTTATTTTCATTTTCATATTGTTTTTTCTTATTTTCATTTTCATATTGTTTTTTCTTATTTTCATTATTATACTTAAATAAAAATTGGAAATTATTTAGTTTTACAAACTCATTTTCATAGTTAATCTCGCATTTACAATCGTTAAGGAACGTTCGTCCTAAGAGGATGTCGAAATTTTTTGAAAAATTATGAATGTAAAACTTTTGGTCCGTCGGACAAAGCTTGCTAGGTGCTAAAGATATGCTAGTATTTACTTGTACTTCCCCACATATGGTGTGACAAGTAATATTTTCTGTGTAAGTTTCGTAGTTAAGGAAATTTTTAGTCATTAAATTTACCGATGACCCTGTGTCTATCAGGCATCGCATTCGTATGTTATTCAAAATTATGTTTATGAATGGTGTTTTGGATTCCTTTCCGAGGCTGTTTGATGAAAATTTGACGCCCAATCCATTTTTGATTGACCACTGTTACTGGGTCTTTGTCTCTTTATGGGTTGGTTAGGTGGTCCATTATTATTATTATTTGATTGGTAATTCATTGGGTTTTGTGTTCTTCCCTGATTTAGGTTGTGCTGAAATTCATTATACAATGGCTCATTAACCATTGCTTCATTTTGTGGATACTGATTGAAATTTTGTTGCCTTCCAAAATTCTGATGAGAATTTGGATAGATATTTTGAAGATTTCTTGGGTTTTGATTATAATTCGGGTAGAAATTCTGTTGATTTCTCGGGTTCTGATTATAATTCGGGTAATAATTCTGTTGGTTTCTTGGGTTCTGATTATAATTCGGGTAATAATTCTGTTGGTTTCTCGGGTTCTGATTATAATTCGGGTAATAATTCTGTTGGTTTCTCGGGTTCTGATTATAATTTTTATTATGATATGTATTATTTATAGGTATTATTTTATCAGGTATACGGTCCTCGTACAACCCTAATTCTTGGGCTACTGCTTTTAGTTTGTCAGTTGTATCTATGTCGTATCGTGCTAATTGCATATATAGTCTGTCCGGTAGTCTCTTAATTATAACGTCCCTAAATGTATTATACAATGCATTAGTATATAGTAACTTATTGTCTGAATTATTTTCTAATCCTAATTTATCAGTTATTACATATGATTTACGCTCGAGTTCGTCGATGAACTTACGAAGACTTCCTCCATAGTATGTGTTGTATACGCGTCTGAGCAACTTCTCGCAAGGTGTTTGGGTTTTATAGGTAGAGATGAGGGTGCTCCGCAGTGTCGCCCAATCTCCTGGTGAGTGTCTGAGCGATGTCTTCATCGCGTCGCCATACAGCTGCATCTGGATGGCGCTGTACAGTATGAGTTGTTGTCGCGCATCATTGGTTGGGTAGAGTTTCATGGTTAAATCGATATTTATGATAATGTTGTGCAACTCGTCCGTGTTTCCACCGAAGCTGGGTGTTTGGCGGATCTGCCCGAGTGCCTGGTTTAATGCGTCCGACATCGTTTTGTTGTTTTTATTTATTTTCGTTGTGTTTTTTTTTTTTTTTTGTAAAGTTACCAGCAAAATTTTGTTAAAAATTTTGGTTTTTGCACTTGTTGATTAATCGAACAAATTTAAATTTGATTTTATTTTATTTTATTTGTTCACTTGTTGAAATAAAAAAAATTTTTTTTTTTTTTTTTTGTTGCAGTTTGTTTGTTTTAATATGTTTCTTTTACTTTCGTTTTGCTTATTTGTCATTTGTTTGTTACACTTTCACATTGTTTATTTGTCATTTTTCTTTCCTTTTTATTATTATTATTATATTTTTACTTATTTATTTTTTTTTCGTTTTTGTTGTTGCTTTATTCAGTTTTTGGAATACTTTTATTTTATTTATTTTTTTGTAAAATAATATTCAATGCAAAAAGAAAAATTTTCGTCGTCTGCTTCGCTTATATTATGATTTACTTATTTTTAGAAGTTTTTCAATGATCACGTGGGTCCTTATGCGGATAACAATTTCGCGAAACACCAGTACGTTTTCCTGAATGGAATAAACGACGTTTCACAATGTTTGCTATCCTACCGAGATTTTAAAGGTTCACGGGGTCCTTATGCGGATAACAATTTCGCGAAACACTAGTACGTTTCCTGCGCCAATTACGTTTTTTTAGTGCGAGAGCACACCAGCTGTATCAAATTAAAATCCGACAATTTATTTCATTTAGACACAAATATTAAGTTATACAATCTAAAGCACGTCTTCTCCATTGTGCATACAAAATGATTCTGCTTAGGTCTATTGTCTGAATGTAGGTAAAATGCATTGGATCGGGGCCTGTCGATGAAGGCAGCTGGAACGGGGCCTGTCGATGAAGGCAGCTGGCTTGCGCGACCGTCGATGAAGGCAGCTGGAACGGGGCCTTTTTATTCTTCTGGCTGTTGGTTTAGTTTGATTTGTATATTTTTATGCTGATGTTGCATTTTAATTGTTGCGCGTGCTGTTGCGTTTGCTGTATGTGTAGACATGACAGATCGGCGTGATCTGGATATGTCACTATATATATATATATATATGTATACATATAAATAAAATAAAAGAATAATAAGAATAACAAAAATAAATATAAATATTAATTGGAGCCCTATGGCGGGTTCAAATCAGGTGAACCGCCCTGAACGCGACGAATGTTCAGAGAAGAACACGCCACTCCTAATGCAGAAAGAGTAAACAACATTTAATGCAGAAAGAGTGAATAACCATGACCTTCATATAGGGCGCTCGAAGAAAAAATGCAACGGCTGTTGAAAATGTTTGCCTATCACGGACATAAAATAGACAACAACGCTTGCGCTATTGAGAGCACCAAGCGACGACCGCCGAATATGTTTCGCTCACCGCTTTAGACGAAACGAACAACAACAACGCTTGCACTATGGAGAGCGCAAGTGCAGCGACCGCCGAAAACGTTTTGCTCGGCGCCTAGCACCAGCAGATTGTCACACTAGTGTAGAGGCGTGCGAAAAACCAAAATCCCGTTGGTTAGTCACGCACACTAGTGTCGAAACATGCACAGGTAAATAGAACAACCCGAGAGAGAGGGTTAAGGAACACGAGTGCACACACCCACACAAAAGGTATAGAAGGAGGCCTCAATCACGCGCGCAGCTTCTATACAAGTCAGTACGATCTCACAACCAAGCAGCTCATGACGGCTGTGAGCATGGACGGCGATCACTGCGTCTACGCGGGCGGGTGATTTGTATAGTACGCGTGTGTGTACGTGTGTGTACTAAAATAATAAAATGAAGGAATCAAGTAAAATTGTGATATAAGTTGGTAAGGATGGCGCGCAATGCAGGCGGTACCAATAGCATGCGCTTAAATCGAATCAAAAAGCCATAGCAGCAGCAGCAGCAAATGCAAAAAGCAAGCAGCACAGCTCGAGCAGCAACAGGAACAACCTGAATTGGAATCTGTCCTCGAGTCTGATGCTGGACAAGTGGATACAACACTGGATGGATACAGTGGATACATTGGACAGTGGAAGTCTTCCACTACCGAAGGAAAGGGGGGAGTGTGAGGAGCCATCTAGCCTTGGCAAATAAATCTATATAAGATATACATTTATGCTATATTATGCGCCCCTCACAGTAACTGTATATCTAACCGAAATCCGGCCCTGATTGCAGTTGCGGCGAATTCGCTCTCTTTCGCCCTCTCTCTTTCTCACGCAGGTTGCCACCCATATGAGCGTGTCTGACACACATGTCGGTCAGGACATGTGCCGTTATGGTGTGAGGAGTATGGCGAGCGCAATATCGCCATCCATACTCGCACTAACGGCAGACATAGGCTGGCGCCAGCAAATGGTAGTGGAAAATTACCAAAGATCACGCCACCGAGACGATCATGTGATCTTTGGTACAGTCGCAACAAAAGGCTGCGACTTGGGCTATAAAAAGAGCAGCTCAAGCGACAGAAGCAAGCAGTCAGAAGACATACGAGAAGGAGAAACTCTGTCGCGGAAGTTCTGAATAAAATCTACGCGAGTGCAGCGGACAAGTAAAACGACATTGAACGTTACAAGTGTAAAAGTATACGTCAAACCGAACGACACACAAGACAACAGGACATTGAGGTCCTGAAGTCAATAAGAAGTGTAAATCCTTGCCACGCTTGAGTCGTAACGATAGGCGGAATCCGCATAAAATCCAACGACCTCGAGTGAGACCGGGTCTGTGTGTAAGCAACGCGTATGCGAGCGAATCCGAGTGCATAACCGGAACGCCGTATGGTGACATTGTCGGGCAGACAGACGGCTCAAACTTTCTTAGTTGGTGCGCGGATTTACCTGTAGTAAAACTCTCGCGAACAGGTGAACGCTTCGAAGCTGACCAGGGGCTGCCGTGAACTGATATAAAAACCAAGCGCCATCTACAGTGATAATATCCAGGGCAATTGTGAATTAAATAGTAAAATTCAAAGAAAACCAATCATTCAATTTAATATATATAAAATTCCTTGTGCTGTTAATTGTCGCATCGCGATCAAATATAAATTTGTTGCGCGAACCCGCAGCTCGACTGAGTTTAGCTAAGCCGAAAGAATAGGTTCGTTACATTACGCACTAGAAAACGAATTAGTGGAAAGCAATCAATTTGGATTAGAACACCTAAATAAAGAAGAAAAATCCAGGTTAACAAAAGTTTTGTTTGAATTTAGCGATATTCAGTATAAAGAGAGTGATAATTTGACTTCACAAATACTGTTAAACAAGTTATCAATACAAAAAATGAAGACCCTTGTTATAGTTGTCTGAATCGCGTATAGTGTGAAATCAAACACGCTGAGACGACGTTTAGAATCGAACTGACCCGCTCTGACGAGCAGGCTCTTTATTTATATAAAATGCTTAAACCTAAGTACATTTAATATGCAGCCGCTGCTGGTATCGCGTCTACTTGGCGCCTAAATTCTTAGTATTGTTATGCAGCTGAGAATTGTTACGCAGCTGTATGTCAGGCGATCGCCGCGCCGCGAGCAACCCGTCTAACTTCCTAGAATTGTTACGCAGCTGTGTGTCAGGCTACCTCATCGCGCCTACTTGGCGCCTAACAGCGGCTGGGTAACGGTGATTGTCGCGAAGGGATCGGCGCCTATCAGTGACCGTCGCGACGCTAGCTGGATCGCGGCGACCGTCGATGAAGGCAGCTAGCGTCAACCCGTCGCCAGCATATAACGGTAGTTGCGAATCGTCATAGGCAGGCACAACGATGAACAAGGCTGGCTTGCATGGGCCTACACATGTACACTACATTAATGTAGAACTATTTATACAGATTCAACGAACTCTGTATCCGCCTCGAAGGACCAAAATGTTTGAATCACGTATAGTGTGAAATCAAACACGCTGAGACGACGTTTAGAATCGAACTGACCCGCTCTGACGAGCAGGCTCTTTATTTATATAAAACGCTTAAGCCTAAGTGTTTTGAGGAGGCGCTTTTTTGCGGTCACCTATATTCGATACTTATAATTGATATAATTAATTGTCTGTTGGCTGCTGCTGCCTCCGACATACTCCCCCCGTTGATGGGGGGAAACCCGCAAGGGTTTCAACCGACTTGGTCTAAGCGGGCAGAATAGCGATCTTGCCAACGGCTCTTTTGACTGTGCCAGCTGCAGTTTTAATTATTGCAACTCGCGAGACGCCGTCCTTTCCAGTAATGGTGCTCTCGACCCGGCCAAGACGCCATTGAAGGGGTGGCACGTTGTCATCCTTCAGCACCACGATTGAGTTGATCCTCAGGTTAGGCGTCGATGAGCGCTCTTGCAGCAATGACAAGTAGCATTTGACACACGCGCTGCCAGCGACTTAGGCGATTGATGTCGAGATGCGTTAAGTCGGGTTCTTCAATTGTGGCGTATGGAGATCCAATCAGGAAATGCCCAGGAGTGAGAACTTTAAGGTCGCTTGGATTCTCTGAAATGGGACAAAGAGGTCGTGAGTTCAACATTGCAGAAATTTCGCATACAAGGGTTCGAAGCTCGTGAAATGTAAGGACGGAATTTCCAACGACGCGATCTGCTGGTAGCGGTGCCATGATGTGCTCGAGAAGCTTGGGCTTCATTCGAAAACAACGAATGCATTTGCCGATGACTGCTGACACGATTTTTCGCCCGCCAATGGGCCAAAATCGCTGTCGAAGTGCGGCCAGCAAGCTTTGTGGTCCACTGTGCAGGAACTGGCGGTGAAAATGATCGATGATGGCGATGGTGACGGGGTGCTGAGCTGGCAGAATTATTGGGTGCTTTGCCTCGTAATCCAAAAACGAATTCTGCAGACGCCCGCCAACGCGAATTAATCCGAAGCTGTCCATAATCGGATTTAACGATATAAGTGTTGATTTTGATGCTACAACCTTCTTTGCGAGCAAATCCTTGTGTTCTTCGGCGAAGTGAACCATTTGGATTCCTCTAAGAAGAAGACGTGTGCCGGCCTTTATGTCGTCGACTGTGAGTGGGCCTTTGGAACGATCTTGATCATTCGTCTTGACCTGAGCGAACCTGTATATGTATCCAAAGACTCGTTGCGTCTTGCCAAAGGAGTTTTGGTACTTGCATCTGAATGATATATCAAGCTTGTCCGTTAGAATTAAGGCATGACGGCGACGTTCGGTCAGATCTGAGCGGGTAAGAATGTCTGGCGGCCAATCATCAGTAGATGAGCGCAGAAAGGCAGGTCCTTCACGCCAAAGAGCTGATTCCGAAAGTTCGAGTGCTCCGCAGCCACGCGATAGTATGTCAGCTGGGTTCAAGTGGGTAGGAACGTGGTTCCAAATCATCCCCTTCGTGCGCTCCTGAATCTGAGATATTCTGTTGGATACAAAAATGTTAAATTCAGATGGAGCTTGTCGAATCCAAGAGAGTGCAATAGTCGAGTCAGACCAACAATAGAACCGACAAGGGTGCGGAGCGCATTGAGCGATGTTGGAGACCAGCTTCGATTATAGATGCGCAGCGGCTAATTCCAGCTTAGGAATTGTAATCGTTTTTAGTGGTGCAACTCTTGATTTGGAGCATAGGAGATGAGAGGAGTAGGCACCCTGCGCTTATTTGGACGTAGAAGTACTAACGAGCAGCACATTCAAGTGGCCCAACGATACCAAGCACGGGCTTGTTAACGCACGGACCCAGGCAAAACTGCAACCCACCTCCCACCCAACCGACCGAGGGGTGCGCCGCATAACGCGCGGTTACGAAGATCGCGAATTGAAAGAAAGATAGGACAAGACAGCTATTTTAATAGAATAAATGGACGAAGTACAACATATTACCGGAAAAAGCGTATTATAATTAGTACACAAAATTCTAAATGGGTTATGAACAGCAAAATTGGAACTACAAGTTTTAAGAAAAAGAGGTAGATAATTCCTTGTATTTCTGATCGGGACTGTAAAATTAAGTTGGCTGATTAACTCCGAAGAATCAATCTCAACGTTTACAAGCTTGTGTAAAAAAATAACACCAAGCATTATTCTACGATCAGAAAGAGAAGGAAGATTTATTAACAAAAGTCTACTATGGTAAGAGGGTAAGCTAATGTTAGTATTCCAATGCAAACCCCTAAAGGCAAATAAAAGAAATTGTTTTTGAACGGATTCTATTCTATCCTGATGAACCTTGTAATTGGGTGACCATATACAGGATCCATATTCCAGAATAGGACGCACAAGTGAAATATAAAGAGTTTTAGTAATGTAGGGATCGTCAAATTCCTTAGACCAGCGCTTAATGAAGCCCAAGACCCCAAATGCTCGATTAACAGAGGAAGAAACATGCTTGTCGAACTTAAGCTTGGGATCTAAAAGTATTCCCAAATCATCAACACATTCAATGCGTTTTAATGGCTTGCCATGAAGAAAATATGTATTTAAATAGGGCAATCGCCTATAGAAGGACATAAATTTGCATTTTTCACAATTTAGATTTAAAAAATTTACACGACACCAGACTTCAAAACTATACAAGTCAGCCTGAAGCCTCTGTCCAGCAAACGAGTCAGTAGACGACAGACACAGTTTTACATCATCGGCATACATTAGTACCCGAGAATGTCTTATAACGGCCGGAAGATCATTTATGAACAAAGTGAAAAGCAAAGGGCCAAGGTGACTTCCTTGTGGTACTCCGGAAGTAACCAGAACAGACTTTGAGATGGAACCTCTAAAGTAAACTTTCTGTGTCCTACGCGTTAAGTAGTTTGAGATCCATCAAATTAAGTTATTTGGGAATCCCAGAAGATTAAGTTTGTGAATAAGTAATGAATGATTAACGGAATCAAATGCCTTACTAAAGTCAGTGTAAACAACCTCCGTTTGCATCTTGGTTTCAAAACCCTTAATAACAAAAGAAGTGAATTCTAATAGGTTAGTTGTGGTAGACCTATATTTCATAAACCCTGGCAGGGAGAAATTATGGATCTGCAAAGATGTTGAAGTTGAGAAGTTACCAATTTCTCAAAAATCTTTGGAACAGCAGACAGCTTAGATATACCTCTATAATTTTGAACATTAGATTTGTTTCCTTTTTTTAGGAGAGGAATAATAAATGATTCTTTCCAAATGTCTGGAAAAGAGCATAACTCCACAGATAATTCAAAAAGTCTAAGCAAAGGCTTCAAAAGACCGTCAGCGCAGTACCTAAGCACACAGCCAGGTACACCATCGGGTCCCGGTAAGAATACCGGCTTAATGACATTTAGTTCATTAAGCAAAGATTTCTCCGTTATCAAAGGACCAAAAATGCAATTAGAGCCACTAACCAGGTAAGGATATGGCAAAACCAATTGACGATTATGGGAACTATATGTGGTTTGAAAAAATTCGGCAAACAAATCTGCAATGGCCAGATCTGTGTCTGCAGTCTTGTTTTCAAAAATTACGGTAGAAGGAAGTATTGTTGAGCCTCTCTTAGCATTAACAAAATCATAAAAACGTTTAGGATCCCGCTGAAACTGTAAACTACAGCTTCTTAGGTAATCATTGTAACATTTGTTATTCATAGCCGAAAACTTGGATCGTGCAATCAAGTAACGAGAGTAATCCAAGGAAGAGCCAGTTTCCCTGAATTTCTTATACATTCTTGACTTATTATTCTTTAACCTGATCAATTCCCGCGTAAACCACAAAGGTTTGGTAGACCTACATGGCTCACGAACAGGAACACACAAGTCAAACAAACCGTCCAACGTATTATAAAAGACCTCGATTGCAACATCCATGTCCGCACAATTATAAAGCCGGGACCAGTCAGTCTGCGATAAGAGACGATTTAACATAGCAAAGTCGGTTTCCCGAAATTGACGAACTCGCCCTGAAAGCTTGTTATCCTGACTAGGTACCGTAGTAGGCAATTCAAACAATACCTCCAACGTTGGGTGATAGGGATCTTCAGGATAGGATATGGGTTCAGAACGGGAGACAGAAAAGAAGGAGGGATCCGTGACAAAAATCAGATCAAGCATCTTATTTAACGAATTCGGGATAGCATTGATTTGACACAATGAAATCCCAAATAAGCCCTCCAAAAACTCACTCTGAGTCGTGGTTGACAAGACACTAGAGTCAGGACAAGGCGTCCATGTAGTACCAGTGAGATTAAAATCACCAAGTACTACCAGAAAATCACGATCAGAAAGCTGAGAATAAACCGAAAGAATAGCAGCTAAATGGGAAGAATACAAAGAACTATCTGAAGAAGGAGTCATGTAAGAACAGGTTATAAAAATACCAATACCATTAATATGTAATTTAACAGCAATAAACTCTATATCCATAGAAACATCTGTCATTACTATCTCCGAAGATAAATCTACGTTGATAGCAATAAGTACACCCCCACCACGCCGGGAAGTCCGATCATTTCTATAGATAGAGAATCCACTAGAAAGGATTTCGGAATCTAATATGTCAGGCCTTAACCATGTTTCAGAAAGGAAAAACTATTTAGGTAAAGATTTGAAAGCTTACTACAGATACCTCTTGCATTTTGATAGCCCAGTGAGAGAGTTAGTTTTTTGAACTACCAGATACAGCAAGAGGTTTGGTTGCACTACCAGTAGAAGGCAGTACAGCAATCGGGGACCGATTATTCTTTTTTAAAAATTCTTTTACAATTACATGGTCCGGCCAGAATTTTTTACCACAGATACTGCTAAAGTGTTCTGCCGGAACATTGATTTTAAACGAAGATATCTCCCGAATATACGAGAATTGGAATTTTTTTAACAGTAACGACAGCTTTTATTTTGGCTTGGATAAAAGCCTTGACATCCTCAGATGTGGTGTCAGGGGAAAGCCGGGAAACAAATATTTGTTTTTTTAGTGGAACACCTATTAGGGTCACGTTAGGAACAATTACAACAGCATCTGGTGGAGCTATTGTTTTGGTTGAACGACCATTTGATTCAAGTGATGTGTTAGCACCTGAATGTTGAATAGAATCAACAGTGTCAACACTCACTGAATCGATCACAATTTCGGGGACAGAATCAACAACATCCATGGGCATAATGTTGTTATCTTCGCTTCTATCTGGTATTTGTACAGATGGGAAAGAAAGATTGATCAGTTCTAAGTTTGGTACGGACTTTGTGGGCAATTGTGCAGGGACGGGAAGCTCATTTGGGCCAATAGACAGCCTAAAATTGGCCTTTTTACGCTTCGGAGAATCATTCAAAAGTTTCAAACCTTTGAAATCATTTTCCATAGCAGAGAACCCATCGAAAAGTTTTTTAAACCTACCGAAGAGATCTCCAAAGCCATTTTTTAGTCTGCCTAATAAATCCCATCCTGTCCTTCTAAACATCCCTGCACTTGTCACACGTCCACTTTAGACCTGATTTCGACTCAATCAGGTCAATAATACGGCCATTTAGGCCAGCACATTTTTCATGTGAAACGTTGTCACACAGCCAGCAACAAACAAAGCCCATCCTAGTGTTTGCACGGACCGGCAATTTTTAATGTAACAGACATTAACAGACATAATAAAAGGAATAAATAATTTAATTGAATAAAATTGAAAAAGAACTCAGAATAAACAAAACACAAAATACCCTAAGAACACACAAGGGTTAAACTATCACAAAAGAATGATTGTGTACTTACGTACAAAAACAATGTTAAGCAAAACAAAATAAAACGGCGCGGGCGCGACGACCGAAAAATGAGATAAGAAGCGCAACGGAAAATAACACTAAAGAGAAGTAAACAGCCGCTACCACCAACAATGTTATTGAGAGCGCGAGCGAAAGATGCAGTTTAAACACGCAAGAGACAAGCGAGAGCGTAAAAATACAATAACAAAATTGCAGGCGAACACAAATACCACACAAGAGCTTGAAATTTGGGCTGCTTTTTGTTGTTGCACTTTAAACACAATATTTAATTTTTAGAGCAAATATTAATGTTCAACAATGTGTTTTACAACAAACCGGTATAACACAATGTCACAAAATTTTCACGATCACAATATATGAATAATTCGATTCAAAAAGAACGAAACTAAATAAAATTACGATTGCGCAAAAAATAAACACGTCCGTTGCGAAAGAACAAGCGAAAGCGATTGATCACACGTAAACACATGTGCCGTATGCGGCTAAGCTTGCATCGCAGAACGCATGTATTTCCCATGATGAGTGTGGCTGCAGAACCAAACGAGGGAATTTTAGCGTACCAGCTACGGCTATTTGGGAGATGTGCTCAATCCAGGCAGAGTGTAGAGACTGAGGAAGGGCTTCGTCCCAATTGAGTTTGTCCTTCCACAGCGTCTGTAAGAATATCTTTAGTTTCATGATTATAGGAGATATTAACCCGAGGGGGTCGTAGAAATTGGCGATTGTGGCTAATATTGTACTCTTGGTTACAACGTTGCCGGAGAGAGTAGATGACGGACTGAATAGAAGATAATCAGAGTTGGTATCCCAAGCCAGACCCAGGGCCTTCTTGACATCGGTTCCATCGTCGAACTTCACCATTTTTTCGCAGTCCGCTTCCAGCTCGCCATCCAGAGCTGTTTCCTCATTTGAACACCATTTTCGAATAGGAAAGTGTCCTCTTCGGAGCAGCTCCTTGACCTGCTGACGAATTTCAACAACTTCTTCGATGGTGTCGCCTCCTGTAATTAGATCATCAACGTGTGTATGTGTGCGAGCGTATTTGATGGTCTTTGCATCGAATTATGCAGAAGACGCTTAGATTGATTATTAAGCACGATAGTTAATAATCTTTCAGTTGCACTTCACCAACAAGAGCGAAAATTATGTATGTATGTGTGTGTGCGTGCGGGAGTGTTTGTTGGTCTTTGCATCGGATTATGCAGAAGACGCTTAGATTAGTTATTAGCACGATAGTTAATAACCTTTCATTTGCACATGACACAACACATGAACGAAATTAAATAAAAAATAAAAAAAATCACGTCGGGGTCACCAAATGTTTTGAGGAGGCGCTTTTTTGCGGTCACCTATATTTGAGCCAGCCGCTGAGCTGGTGTTTGAGTTGAGTTTTAATTTTGTATGATTATTTATTTCTTATTTTATTTCAATTTTCACTCTATTCGCTTATATTAAATTCACAATATCTTTCGTTTAAAGCGATGCGCGTGTTTCGCTTGTATGTTTGTATGTATGAAGGTTTGTATGTTTGTATGTATGTATGTGCTTATGTTTGCTTTGATGCGCGTAATTCACTTGCACATGCACAGTCGACGCTAGCTAAATCGAGAGTGTGCGGTGAACTTGCATGTGCTAGGTGAAGATGAAAGAATGGCAAATACAAAACCCAGGGATGGGCATGCAAATTACGTTACGAAGCTACGTTACTTATCGATACTTATAATTGATATAATTAATTGTCTGTTGGCTGCTGCTGCCTCCGACACTAAGTATATGTAAAATGCAGCCGCTGCTGGTATCGCGTCTGCTTGGCGACTTTATTCTTAGTATTTTTATGCAGCTGTGTGTAAGGCGACCGCATCGCGCCTGACTTCCTAGAATTGTTACGCAGCTGTTCTGGGACATCAGGCGATCGCCGCGCCGCTAGCTGCCGGCAACCCGTCGCCTAACTTCCTAGAATTGTTACGCAGCTGTGTGTCAGGCTACCGCATCGGGCCTACTTGGCGCCTAACAGCGGCTGGGTAACGGTGATTGTCGCGAAGGGATCGGCGCCTATCAGTGACCGTCGAGATGCTAGCTGGATCGTGGCGACCGTCGATGAAGGCAGCTAGCGTCAACCCGTCGCCAGCATATAACGGTAGTTGCGAATCGTCATAGGCAGGCACAACGATGAACAAGGCTGGCTTGCATGGGCCAGCTATCATCATCTCACTGCTTCACATGTTCGTACTCGAACATAGGAAATCTTATAAATATCCCCAAAGCTATGATGAGGAAGTTAACAAGCAAATGAAAGAAATTATGCATCAAGGCATTATAAGACCAATTCAATAATTCACCTTATTGTTCTCCTATTTGGGTAGTACCAAAAAAAGAAGATGCATCAGGAGAGAAAAAATATATAATAGTCGTAAACTATAGCAGCCTTATCGAAAAAACAGTTTGCGATAAAGTTCCAATACCTGTAATGGATGAAATATTGGACAAGTTAGGAAAATGTCAATACATTACAACAATCGATTTATCTAAAGGATTTCATCAAATTCAGATGGACGAAAAATCAATAGCAAGAACGGCATTCTCAACCAAAGCCGGACATTTCGAATATACACGAATGCCATTTGGCTTGAAAAATGCACCAGCAACCTTTCAACGTTGTATGAACAATCTGTTACGAGACTTAATTCACAAAAATTGTCTAGTTTACATGGATGACATAATAGTTTATTCCACTTCATTGGAAGAACACATATTTACATTAAAGAAAGTTTTAGAAAGCTCAGAGAAGCAAATCTAAAACAACAACTAGTTAAGTGCGAATTCATGAAAAAAGAAACTGAATTTCTGGGACATATAATGTTATTATTATTAGCATTATTATAATTGGGGATAGTTAGCACTGCGACCTATAAGGTCTATTGTGCCCCCTTACTGAGCCTACAGCTCGTCCGTCAATCTCAACTCCTGCACGAATGCTAGAATCTTTGTTGGGTTGAGGGTTTCTATGTCCTTGGGCCTCATGGTGCCCTAGGATGTTGCATCTTTTCCTGGTTAAGGCGACGCATTCTGTTAGGATGTGCGTCGAGGATTGCTTAAATCGCTTTTGATTATAGCCACCTAGGAGACTTCTGGCTTGTCGGAGTCCTGGTGTCTCAGCCCAGCTCCGTTCCCGCATCAGTCTTTCTTCATCCCTGATATATAGCTGTATTGTGTGTCTTCCTACACCACAATACGGTTCAGGGCCGATCTTGGGTCTCTCCGCCCCCGTTCTTGCCTGCTTATCGGCTTCTTCATTCCTCGCTATGTCCCTGTGACCCGGAACCCATCTTAGGGTGAGCCTTTTATGTTTTCAAAGTTGGTCAAGCTTGGATCTTACTTCGTGGGCTACTTTGGATGTTATTTTCGTCCCATTTAGAGCATTTATTGCTGCTTAACTATCGGATAGGATGGATATATCCGCATTCCGGTAGTGCCGTTTCAGGTTGAACTCCGCACATCTCCCTATCGCACACACCTCTGCTTGAAATATGCTGGTGTGTTTTCCAACGGACTCATGGTATGATTCCCGAGGACCCACCACTCCAAGGCTTGTTCCCTGTGTGGTGAGTGATCCACCGGTGTACCATTTTATGGCGTGCGGGTGCATAGGGTGGACTTCGCCAGAATAAATATTCGGCCGTCATTTCGTCCCTGGGTTGCATAATCAGGGAAAGTTCATCTACTAGAAGTTGGGCATCTTTGTGGCTTAGGATGTGATTACCCCCAACTCCTTCAGCTGACATCCTTAGAAGCGTTGATTTCTGTTCGAATGGTATGGTATTGTGGAGTGGTGTGAGCTCCATTAAGGCTTCCAAGGCCATTGTAGGGCAGGTACGCATTGCCCCTGTCATACATACGCAGGCCATTCTTTGCAGTTTTTGTAACTGTTTTTGCACGGTTGTTGACCGCACCTATTGCTATTGCTATATGCTATTGCTCCATAAGTTAGCATGGGCCTTATTACCATTAGTTATAGCCATCTTATTAACTTCTGATGTGCCCCATGATTTGCCGGCTATGCTGCGACATGTATAAAGCGCCCTGGAGCACTTTCATACAGTATTTTCTACATGGGTTCCAAAGTTTAGTTTACTGTCAAATGTGACTCCGAGGTATTTTACCTCTTTATTTATTTCTACTAGGCTACCTGATAGCCTTATTTATCTCATCCTCTGCAGTTTATATCGTCTAGTAAAGGGGACGATGATTGTTTTTGTGGGGTTCAGGCTGAGTCCAGCCTCCACACACCAATCGCTCGTTATTTGTAACCCTAACTGGACTATGTCACAGAGTGTTTCTTAAAATCTGCCTCGCGCCATGATGACAATGTCATCAGCATATCCTTGACATTGGATACCCCTGGTGGTAAGTCTATTGAGTAGTTCATCCACCAACAGACTCCAGAGAAGCGGAGACAGTACTCCCCCTTGAGAGCAAACTTTGGTTATTAAAACTGTAACAATAACATCATGCGTTGATGTCGTGGCTTTTCTGGACCCTAGCAGGGCAAGTATCCACCTGCTGGTGATGGAGTCCAGGCCCTAATCGCCTCATGAGATGTGTTGTCAAAGGTGCCTTCTATGTCTAGAAAGGCGCACAATGCTACTTCCCTATTGATCATTGCCGCATTTAGTGTGCGTCGCAATTGGTAGAGCGCAGAATCCGTGGACCTGTCTGTACTGTATGCATGCTGCGTCGGATGCAGCGGACTTTGCCTTAGCAAAGTGTTTCTAACTTTGTAGTCCACTAGCTCTTCGAGCGGTTTCAATAAAAACGATGCTCTACCCCATGCTCTCGGTATATATCCGAGGGCTAGGCTACTAATGAGCACTTTCCTAACAAGGGAGAGGAGTATTTCTCGTCCCTGCTGGAGGAAAGCTGGCGATATTCCGTCCAGTCCAGGAGATTGGAAGGGCTGGAAATATCCAATTGCCCATTCTAGTCTCTCCGGAGTGACCGTTGACTTGGCGCATGCCCATTCGTTAGCAGATGGTCTAAATCTGTTACCTGTCGTTTCGATAGCACTTTCCTGCAGTGGTATGCTGCCTGGAAAGTGCGTCTCGAAGAGCAGTTTCAGCTTTTGTGCATTGTTGCTTGTGAAGGAGTTTTCCCTACACTTCAATGCTACGTTTGCGTCAGGCGTCCGTTTAGAAAACACTCTATGGAGCCTGGCGCCTTCACTGGTACTTCCTATGCTTTCGCAGAAGTTCCTATAGTTGGCTCGCTTAGCCTTCCTGATTTCCCTGTTATAGGAGGTCAGGCTGTCGCTATATCATTCCCATGTACTGTCCCTCTTCGCTTTGTTGAAGAGGTGACATGTGGTGAGGCGTAGCCTTTCCAGGCTTTCATTCCACCAAGTGGCGTCTTTTTCGTTGAACTTCTTCCCTATTGGGCAATTCTCCTCAAAAGCACTAGTTATGCTTTTGTTGAGATTATCTACAGCCCACTCCAGTTCAAGTGGACTTCTGGGTAAGTTTAGTATACTACTGGGGTTAAGTTCTAGAGTTGACCTTCTTCCTGGGGTTGCGACAGGGCACACGGCTCTCAGTATTCAATTCTACTCGGAAGAGAATGATTCTATGGTCAGACACAGATTCTTCCTAAGATACATGCCAGTCCCTAATGTGTGGTTGAAGGGACCGACTGATGTGAGGGTGATGTCTAGCACCTCCTCCCTAACTCTGGTTACGAATGTCGGATAAATACGACATATGCAAATTCTAGATTATATCTACACATAACATCCCATATGGTGTGATGCGCATTGGCATCGCATTCGATGATTATTGGCATCTTCTCTTTTCGGCAGTATTCCACCAGCTCCGTTATTTCCGCTGGTTGGCAGGGTCCTTCTCCTGCGAAGTGGGCCGATACTATCACCAGGGGGTTGCGTTTCCTTTATCCTGTATAGCTATGGGAACGCAATCCCTCGTTATAAATTCTGAAAGGAATTGGGTGTCTTTGATCCCATATTAATGCCATTGTTCACCCATGGCTCCTGCACAAGGGCTAGCCCGAGATACCGTTTGGTAAACATCCTCGATAGGACAGCCGAGGCTGCCTTGGCAAGGTGGATGTTTACCTGGGCCAGGCTCGTTGTGATGACTCCCGTCATCTACTAGAGGATTGGCTCCTGCTTGCATGGTGGTTGGGCCCGGAGCTCACGTCAGCTTCTACCTCCTCTCTCAACTCTTCCCTTAACTCCTGCGAGGACATCATTGCGTCCCCGTCCTCCCCTTCACCTAGTTCTTCGGGGCCGAGCGTCATATCCGCCAAGTCTTCATCTTCCACCAGGTCTTCTGACAGATCGATGACGATTGACGGATGATTGCCCGGTCCGTCCGATGGGTGCACCTCCATGTCCTTCTTCTTTGTTGGGGCGGGCTACGTATTACCCCCAACCTTCTTCCCGTATCGAAAGTTGATCTGGTGACCATTCTCGACGATTGTCCTCTTGGACATTTCGTCTATTCCAATTACTAGGCGGGCGCCTTCACCCTCGTTCCTCCTAGTAATTACTTTCCATGTGGAAATGTCCATCTTGTTCTGGAACCCGATAAGGGGCAGAAGGGACTCGTTAGACCGTTCTTTGCTTCTTGGGCAAAATATTGTAATGCAGTGGGGTGACGGTATGTCATCTCCCACCTTGCATTCTAGGGCACACCCTTCCACGATCGTAGCCGTGGTAACATATCTCCCAGCCATTTGGCTGAGCTTTCATTGGTGCATTCAATCAGCAGATAGCCGACTCTAAAGTGAATGCCCGCGAATGCAACCGCGGTGTCCCAACCTCCATCGTATCCTACAATGAGGTCATCTATTATGACCTCCTCCAATGTAGATAAGTCTTTGTGGTTGAGCATTACCTGTGGGTAATCCGCAAGCAGTACCGCCACTTTGACTTTCTTGGCTGCCGCATATGAAATGCGGGGCTCTTCTGGTCCGGCTGAGCTGGACATGTTGGCAGCTGAATGTGATGTGCTCGGGCGCGTATCCAGTTCCTCCTGACCACTCCTAATCGGCGCTCGTGCCCCCGTTGGACCATGAGCAGCGCTCTTGACCGTCGAACACCACCTTTTAGGGGTGGCCGTCGGCGGTGTCAGAGCACTGCTGGTTCTTTTGGGGGCTGGTGCCGCACTCGTCCCTCATCCCTCTGCTCTTTTGCCTTTTTGAGGGCTTCATCTGGGGCCATCCCTTGCTGGAGGTACCTTAGGTACCATTTGACCAGTGATCCGCAAAGATCCCTGCTGTTCGGTTCGTCCAGCCCTCCAGGTTGGCCCCTCGGTCGGAGGAAGTCCCTCTTTTTTTTCGGCCTATATGCCGCTTGTCCACCAGCTCTCGCTGTTGGATGTGGTGGTCGAGATGTTTCGACCACACCTTCTTCTCTCGAGGCAAGTGCCTGCTGACTGTGCCCCTGCTGTGCAAAGGGCACCCTCCTTGGTGTTGGAGTGGGTCGTTGTGGAGGCTTTTCTGCCTCATAGGAGGACCTCCCTCCGTTCAGGGCGCGGTCCTCCATTAGTCTCGCGACTTCGATTGCAGGGAGATCCTGCGAAATTTTAGTTTCATTATTCCTACTCATGTTGATCCCACGAATTGTCCGCCCGGGCAGAGATCTGCGATACCCGGGTAAGGCTGATTAAAATAGGCGGTCGCCATCTGCCTGAGCTCACCGTTAGTAACTGGACTATTTGATAGTCCGGGCACACAGCCAAGTCGACGCTCGGCACGGTCCGATTGACACCTTAGTCCGGCCCGGAGTGAGATGTGTGGGGATAGGATGGGGGTAGGTAGTAGTGTTGGGGAGTAGTGTTTAAGAGGCGGCAACACAAGCGCCCTGTCGATAAGGTAAATAATAGCCGTACCCGCTGTTTGTCCGGGACTGCTTATACACGGGCACTTTTGCCACGCTATTCGCAGCTAACCTCCCTAAAGGGAGGCCGTTCGCTATCCGCAACCTGCGACCCGCCTGGTGGCCTCAGCTCAGCCCCAACCGAACCATTCCACTAGTTCTTCAGACAACAGAGGGACATATAATAACAACGGAAGGAATGAAACCTAACCCAATAAAAATAAAAGCCGTTAAAGAATTTCCAATCCCTAAGACTCCAAAAGAAATCAAAAGATTCATAGGATTATGTGGATTTTACAGGAAATTCATACCAAATTTCGCAAAAGTTGTGAAACCAACGACAACAAAGCTAAAGAAAGGATCAAAAGTCAAAGAATAAGAAAATAAACATAAACAAATATAATTAAATGTCGATTCAGAAAAATTGTTAAATATAAAAACATCAACTTGCAACTTTATGCCATTTTAATCATAAGCAATAGTGTTTAGGCTCATATAATTAAATAATAAGCTATTTGTACGTGCGCTGCAGTTTGCGCAGACACACAGCTAAATAAGTAAATATCAACAAATAATATTGCAAACACTGCACTCAACCGCAGTGGGTCAGCGGCCGCCTCATATTGCAAACGCTGACTTCAGCGGTTGCCTCATTTGTGAGGAGCCATATGGCTTTGACATATGCTAAGTGCGCCCCTCGCAACAACTGCAACGAACGCGTCAGCAAATTTCGTCAACAACAAAATCAACGCCAAGCAGCGATCAGAACCAAAGGCACACTTACCTTTGGTCAGCATATTATACAAGAAGCCCACCGTCGGCATATTTCACTAGAAGCCCACCGTGGGACAACAAGCTCATATCACAACCAGCACGTGCCTACGTCAGCGGACACCACCACTTGGTTGCCTCACACTAAGGTCGCTGCACTCGATGACATATTACGATCATTGCCCTCAGCGGAAGCATAACACCGGCCACACTAGAGAGTAGGAGCGTAAGAATTGCGATCGCTGCACTTCATGCACGCGCCACACAAAAACTGTCAAATAATGTATTTTAGAGTTAAGAATTTGGTATAAATAAAGCCATGCTCATCAGAGCAAATCAGTTCGAATCTAATCGTCAACTCCGTTGTTTTGATTTCTACCATCGCACTTACTGTGCGCATCGAAGGATTTCACTCTCCGTAGTCCACCTAGTTACAAGTGCTAGTTGCGACGCTCTTAGTAGTCAGTTCATGTGCTGAATACTTCCCTTACACACAAACATTTTGGTGACCCCGACGTGATGGTTAATCATTTTGATGGTAATCATTCTGATGAACCCCGACGGTTGGATCCTGAAGTTGTCAACAAGGCGACAAAAGGATAACCAACCTCCAAAAACCCGTACTGAAATTATCAGTACCAAGGGTAACGTGAGTGAGTCCTGAAGTTGTCAACGAGGCGACAAAGGACACTCAACCTCCAAAAATCCATATTTGAGGTTGCCAACAAGGCGACAATCAAAGGATATTTTGCTGATCCCAACGCGGATGGTCATACAGTGTGATGATCCCGACGTTTGGAATCTGAAGTGGTCAACTAGGCGACCAAAGGATACTTTGCTGATCCCAACGCGGATGGTCATACAGTGTGGTGATCCCGACGTTTGGAATCTGAAGTTGTCAACTAGACAATCAAAGGATACCTACAATCTCCTAACTCAGCTCACTATATCTGTGTTAGTGAGACCAACTGAAGTTGTCAACCAGGCGACATATCAGGACAAAAATGTGCCCGCGATCACGGCACGAAGGATACCTGCAGTAGGCATATCAGGATAAAAGTGTGCCCGCAATCACGGCACTACTAATACCTGCAATCTCCTTACACAGTTCACTATATCTGTGTTAGTGAGAACATCTGAAGTTGTCAACTAGGCGACATATCAGAATCAACAGTGTGCTCTCGTTTAGATAAACGACCACTAACAACAAAGTCCACCAAGCGACAAAAATAAGAAACAGATATACCTATATATATTTGTAAAAGTCCAACAAGCGACAAACATCAGTAAAAATGGCATCAGAAAAAGCAACCATCGAAGAGTTGCTTGATGACCAATCCCTGGGGCCCTCGTCTGGACAGCGTCAGCAATCCACCTTAGAAGTCAAGGTGATTGCATTGTGCCGGCGACAAAGGGCAATGATCGCATCACTGCATCGCACATTGCACCAAGGCACCCCTATTGAGCACACATCACTAGAGCTCATAAAGAATCTATGGGCTCAAATCCAAGAAGTCCATTTTCGACTATATGAAGAAGTGGACAGCCCAGAAGAAAATGGATATGATACAAAGGAGTATCTACAGGCAGAAGAAGATGTACAAAGAGCACTAGCTTCAAGAAACAATAGCCAGTGCACCAATGACATAAACTTGCCTCGCATAAACATCCCCAAATTTGATGGGGATATACTAAAATGGACACAATTCTTTGATATGTTTATGTCCATGGTACACAGTACCAACATGCCCACTGTTTTGAGGACAGCGTCTTTTTCACGCTCACCTATATTTGAATTGAGTTATTTTGCTGCGTGATTATTTTTATCTAATGTAATACAAGATAGCTTTACATTATTTTCTTTCATATGGTTGTGTATTTAATTCACTGTTTATTCAATGTTCCCTCTATCATATTATATATTATTGTGTATATTACAAATGTATGTTATTCCGTTACAAGTTATATCTGTATGTGTTTATGTATACGTTAGGTATGGTATGTATGTTTGTTTGTATGTTTATTTTGCGTGTTTGACAAATTTGATGCGCGTGTTTCGCTTGCCTAAGCACAGCCGACGAGTGCTAAATCGAGAGTGAGTTAAATGAGCTTGCATGTGCAAGGCGAAGACAAAAAGAATGCAAAGATAAAGATTAGCGATGGGCAAGCGATGACGTTATGAAGCTACGTTACTTATCGATACTTAAGATTAATTAGTTGTTGGCTGCTGCTGCCTCCGACATACTCCCCCCGTTGAAAGCGCAAGGGTTTCAACCGACTTGGTCTGAGGGGGCAGAACAGCGATCCTGCCAACGGCTCCTTTGACGGTGCCAGCTGCAGGTTTGATTATTGCAGCTCGCGAGACGCCGTCCTTTCCAGAGATATGTTATGTCGGGTTCTTCGATTGTGGCTATTATGATTGTGGCTATTATGATTGTGATTCAGGTGCTGTTGCTGTTGTTGATGACGGTGATGATGATGACTTCGCGTACTGCGAATTATTGTGGAGCCACCCAGCGCCGACGATGAGGCAATTTACATCGGCACACCAGTCGCCTTGGACACCAGCATGGTGCAGGAACATGATGTGGATGACGATGAGGCAATTGACATCGGTACACCAGTCGCCGTGGACACCAGCGTGGTGCAGGAACATGATGTGGATGACGATGAGGCGATTGACACCGGCACACCAGTCGCCTTGGACACCAGCGTGGTGCAGGAACATGATGTGGATGACGATGAGGCAATTGACATCGGTACACCAGTCGCCGTGGACACCAGCATGGTGCAGGAACATGATGTGGATGACGATGAGGCAATTGACATCGGTACACCAGTCGCCGTGGACACCAGCGTGGTGCAGGAACATGATGTGGATGACGATGAGGCGATTGACACCGGCACACCAGTCGCCTTGGACACCAGCGTGGTGCAGGAACATGATGTGGATGACGATGAGGCAATTGACATCGGTACACCAGTCGCCGTGGACACCAGCGTGGTGCAGGAACATGATGTGGATGACGATGAGGCGATTGACACCGGCACACCAGTCGCCTTGGACACCAGCGTGGTGCAGGAACATGATGTGGATGACGATGAGGCAATTGACATCGGTACACCAGTCGCCGTGGACACCAGCATGGTGCAGGAACATGATGTGGATGACGATGAGGCAATTGACATCGGTACACCAGTCGCCGTGGACACCAGCATGGTGCAGGAACATGATGTGGATGACGATGAGGCGATTGACACCGGCACACCAGTCGCCTTGGACACCACCGTGGTGCAGGAACATGATGTGGATGACGATGAGGCGATTGACACCGGCACACCAGTCGCCTTGGACACCAGCGTGGTGCAGGAACATGATGTGGATGACGATGAGGCAATTGACATCGGTACACCAGTCGCCGTGGACACCAGCATGGTGCAGGAACATGATGTGGATGACGATGGCCAGCGCTGAGCTAAGCGTGCCCGTTGAGTGTATGATTGGCGTATGGAGTTCCAGTCAGGAAATGCCCAGGAGTGAGATCTTCTAGATCGCTTGCGGTTTCTGAAATGGGACAAAGAGGTCGTGAGTTCATCATTGCAGAAACTTCGCATACAGGAGTACGAAGCTCGTGAAATGTGAGAACGGCTTTTCCAACGTCGCGATAGAAGTGGTGATGGTTTCTTGTATGCAGCCAAATAATGTGTCCGGCTGAGATGATGCTGATGAGCGCTCGCTGGCAGATGTTGCAGCATGTTGTTGCTGTTGTCGTTGCCAGCGCCCAGCGACAATGCAGCGCCCGATGAGGAAGAGGAGGAGCCGCCCACAATAGTTGTTTGTTGGGTGCTACCTTTGCGCACCAACTCCTTCCAGCCATCGACTTCGCTCCGCTTGGTGGCTTGTGTTGCGCCAGCCGCTGAGCTGGTGTTTGATTTAGGTGTGTTGCCCGCCGCCTCCTTGTGTGTGGCAATGTTGGTAACAGATTCATTGCTAACCCGGCTGCAGTTTGCTACTGCTGCTGCTTGCTGAACCGGCAGTTTGTGGCTTCGGTGCTGTTGCTGCTGCCGCCGCATGGGTTTCCCTGGGCGCAAGATTCTCTTTCTCGCGCTTATTGTTGCAGGGTTCTTTAGTTGATTTCTTGCTGCTGCTGGAGGGTAAAGTGGCGATTGAAGCCAACTGTTGTTGTTCCTCCTTTCTGGCGGTTTCTTGACCTGCTGACGAATTTCAGCAACTTCTTCAATAGTGTCCGAATGTTGGTCTTCTGAAGCGTGGGTAAATGATTTACCAGACGAATTTGCCCAACGCAAAGCAAGTCGAACAATATGCCAGTACTGACTCTCGATTTAGCACTTGACACTGGCCGACTTGAGCTGCGATCCACTGTAGGTTTGAACGAAATTAACGGCAAGTACCGGTTGACCGCTGATTGACCGCTGCGTTGACGAAAGTTCTTGCACAGCGCAACTAATGATTTGTTGGGCGATTTACAGTTAAGTGGTCAACTGTACCATTTACAAGCATATGCGAATGCAAGAATGTGAGCGGGCAAACGGAGACGAAAAAAAAGAGTACACGCGCGTAATGAAAACGAGAGCGAAAATGTGCGAATGTGTGTATGTGTGCGAGCGTATTTGTTGGTCTTTGCATCGAATTATGCAGAAGACGCGCGTAATGAAAACGAGAGCGAAAATGTGCGAATGTGTGTGTGTGTGTGTGTGCGAGCGTGTTTGTTGGTCTTTGCATCGAATTATGCAGAAGACGATTAGATTTATTATTAACCAAATTGTTAATCATCTTTCACGTGCACTTTGCAAACGAGAGCGAAACTGAATGTATGTATGTGTGTGTGCGTGCAAGCGAGTTTGTTGGTCTTTGCATCGAATTATGCAGAAGACGCTTAGATTTATTATTAACCGAATTGTTAATCATCTTTCACTTGCACTTCAAATGAGAGCGAAACTGTATAAATGTATGTGTGTGTGCGTGCAAGCGTGTTTGTTGGTCTTTGCATCGAATTATGCAGAAGACGCTTAGATTTATTATTAACCGAATTGTTAATCATCTTTCACTTGCACTTCAAATGAGAGCGAAACTGAATGTATGTATGTGTGTGTGCGTGCGAGCGTGTTTGTTGGTCTTTGCATCGAATTATGCAGAAGACGCTTAGATTTATTATTAACCGAATTGTTAATTATCTTTCACTTGCACATGACACAACACATGAACGAAATTATGTATAAAAAAAAGGATCACGTCGGGGTCACCAAATGTTTTGAGGACAGCGTCTTTTTCACGCTCACCTATATTTGAATTGAGTTATTTTGCTGCGTGATTATTTTTATCTAATGTAATACAAGATAGCTTTACATTATTTTCTTTCATATGGTTGTGTATTTAATTCACTGTTTATTCAATGTTCCCTCTATCATATTATATATTATTGTGTATATTACAAATGTATGTTATTCCGTTACAAGTTATATCTGTATGTGTTTATGTATACGTTAGGTATGGTATGTATGTTTGTTTGTATGTTTATTTTGCGTGTTTGACAAATTTGATGCGCGTGTTTCGCTTGCCTAAGCACAGCCGACGAGTGCTAAATCGAGAGTGAGTTAAATGAGCTTGCATGTGCAAGGCGAAGACAAAAAGAATGCAAAGATAAAGATTAGCGATGGGCAAGCGATGACGTTATGAAGCTACGTTACTTATCGATACTTAAGATTAATTAGTTGTTGGCTGCTGCTGCCTCCGACACCCACAATTCGAAAAATGTGGTATCTAAAAACCAGCGTGATCGGTGAGGCTGAAAGACTAATACGCCAAATCGACTTAAAAGAGGACAACTACCTTCACGCATGGAACATCTTGGTTGACGCATACGACAATCTAAGAGACATAGCATCAACGGTATTGAACCGATTCTTAATGCAACAAGCCATTAACGACAATGTAAAATCGCTAAAGGAGCTTTACATAGTCACTGTGGAGTCCCTTGCATCTCTCAAGGGACTCGGATTAGACATCGCATCGTGGGACCCAATTCTAATTGCGGTCATACGAAATAAGCTCGACAGCACAAATAAAACGCTGTACGAGCAATCATTAAGCAACTCGAAGCAGATACAAAAACTGGACACCATGCTCCAGTTTCTTGAACAAAGAGTTCGTGTTTTAGCTAGTGGAAGCAAAACACATAACAATGCCAACAGAGACTCGATGGGAGCAACTTGTGCATCCTCCTCAACTACAAGGAAGGATTGTGTCTATTGCAAGAAGTCTCATTATGTCATATTTCGGTGCAACGATTTCCGTGCAAAGACAGCCGCTGAGAGATTGAATTGGATTCAACAACAAATGCTATGCGTCAACTGCCTCAATGGAGATCACATGGCAAAGGTTTGCCCAAGTCCCTTTAAATGCATCAAGTGCCAAAAAAGACACAATACGCTGCTGCATTTGGAAAACTCCTCAATGGAGCAACAAAATCCAATTATAGCATCAGCAAGTAGCAAGAATATGAACCTACTTGCAACAGCAAAAGTAATAGTCCAAGGAAATAATGGACAACAAGCTACGTTCAAGGCTTTGCTGGATTCTGGATCTCAGATCAACGTGATATCAGATCGACTCGCCTCTTTACTATCAGTAATCCGACACGATTCCACATTACGAATTGAAGGCATCGGTGGACAACAAAAGACAAGCAGAGCTCGTGCAAATCTGTTGGTAAAGTCATTACACAACGACTTTACAATGCGGATTGAAATATTTATTCTACCGCATATCATTACGGATCAGCCAGCCCAAAGTATAAATGACAAAGGTGGGAACATGCCAGCAAACCTACCATTGGCAGATCCCCAGTTCAATAAACCTGGCAAAATCGACATGCTTATCGGTGCAGAACACTATTATGCACTATTGCTCCCACAACAATACACAATACCCTCTGGTCCAATCATGCAAAAGACCAAGTTGGGATGGGTTGTGGCGGGAAAAATAAAAAATACAAAGATGTCAGTAGCCACGTGTGCAGTACCTAGGGGAGAAGAAACGAATACCCTAATGGAGCGAGTCTGGACCATTGACAATTTGGAAACATCAGAAAGGCACCGTACACCAATTGAAAAGGAGTGCGAGAGCCATCGCATAGAGAACTTGCAGACTGCAGCAGATGAGAAATTCATCGTAAAATTGCCGTTTGCTGAACATTCTTCAGCCCTGGGGCCCTCGTTGGAGACTACAAAAAACCGATTCTCTATCATCTCTACGAGCAACCTGGAAAGGAAAACTAAGCATATAAGCCTAGCTGCAACTCAATCAGTCGACACAGCAACTCATTTTTCAAGTTACAACGCATTGTGTCTTACATGTTGCGATTCTGCTACACGCGATACAGATCAGCAACGACCACGCTGTGTAAAATGGAACTAGACCATGCTCGTAATATAATTCTACAAACAATACAGCAAGCTGAATTTTCAGCTGAACTAAAAGATTTGAAGCGCCACAACACAGTGGACAAAAGGAGTCCCATCTCATCACTCTCACCAATACAAGGATCAGATGGACTCATGCGAGTTGGAGGTAGATTGAAGCAAGCCCCACTCCCGTATAATGCAAGGCACCAGATTTTGCTGCCTTACAACGATCCAATAGTAAAGACGATATTACAAAAGCTGCATGAAGACAACATGCACTGCGGTGCTCAAACCTTACGAGCAATTGCTAGACAACAATATTGGATCTTGAACGACAAAACTATGTCGAGAAATATCGTTTACAACTGTGCTACGTGCAACAAAGCAAGGCCCAAGTTAATGAATCAACTTACGGGCAATCTGCCACCTGATCGAGTGACACCAACTCGCCCGTTTCTCACTACAGGCGTGGACTACTGCGGACCAATTTGGATTCATCATAAAGTTCGCAGAAAAAGACCACAAATTAGCATCAGTACTTTCAACACTATTATAAATAAAGTGAGAGACGGCTATGCTCATTTTGACAACATAATCGAGCCAAACACCAAAGGACTTTCAACGAAATTCAACGTATCAGAGAACAAGATACAAGGCGATACGGATCTGGATGATCTGCAGCTAAAATTGAACACACTCAACAAACAAGAGCTGCCCGAACAAAAAAGTTCAGTACAACATCATCATATCACCTCTTATGCTGCTTTAGTCATATCCGTCCTTGTGCTACTTGCCTATGCATTACGAAAGCAACGTTTTTGGACCTGGCAACCAACACCTACAAGGAATGAAGTCGCCGCTATACCCATGCCATCAGCAGCCCCAAGAAGATTCACACTGGATCTGGATGATTGTTGATTCACCGATTCAACGGCCGGGAGAATGTTTAGGCTCATATAATTAAATAATAAGCTATTTGTACGTGCGCTGCAGTTTGCGCAGACACACAGCTAAATAAGTAAATATCAACAAATAATATTGCAAACACTGCACTCAACCGCAGTGGGTCAGCGGCCGCCTCATATTGCAAACGCTGACTTCAGCGGTTGCCTCATTTGTGAGGAGCCATATAGCTTTGACATATGATATATGCACCCCTCGCAACAACTACCACATATGCTATAGGCAGCCCTCGCAACAAGCTGCAACGAACGCGTCAGCACATGCATCATGCACATTTCGTCAACGGACACCAGGCCAGCTTGGTTGCCTCACACTCAAAGTCGCTGCACTCGACTGACAGTAGGTCAGCGATCATTGCCCATACAGCAGAAGCTATAACACTTCGGCCACACTAGACAAGCTAGGCAGCGTGGGAACTAACGATACGCTCCTTAGTCTGCAGATCAGAAGGTGCCCACCGTGGGAAATCCACGATTTGGTTAGAGTCCTCCGTCATCTACTGTGCTAGCTTGGCTGCGAATCCCTCAGCTGCATTCGATAGGTGGCATAACTTCACTGCCACACTCGAGCGTCGGAGCTTGGGACTTGCGATTACGCTGCACTTCATGCACGCGCCACACAAAAACTGTCAAATAATGTATTTTAGAGTTAAGAATTTGGTATAAATAAAGCCATGGTATAATAAAGCCTCACTCTCCGTAGTCCACCTAGTTACAAGTGCTAGTTGCGACGCTCCTAGTAGTCAGTTTATGTACTGAATGCTTCCCATACACACAAACATTTTGGTGACCCCGACGTGAATGGTTAATCATTTTGATGGTAATCATTCTGATGAACCCCGACGGTTGGATCCTGAAGTTGTCAACAAGGCGACAAACAGGATAATCCAACCTCCAAAAAACCCATACTGAAATTGTCAGTACCATAGCGTAACGTGAGTGAGTCCTGAGTAGTCGGTTCATGTGCTGAAGTTGTCAACGAGGCGACAGAGGACACTCAACCTCCAAAAATCCATATTTGAGGTTACCAACAAGGCGACAATCAAAGGATGTGAGGAGCCATATAGCCTTGGCAAATAAATGTATATAAAATATACATTTATGCTATATGCGCCCCTCACAGTAACTGTATATCAGACCGATATCCGGCCCTGATTGCAGTTGCGGCGAATTCGCTCTCTTTCGCCCTCACTCTTTCTCACGCAGGTTGTCAGCCATATGAGCGTGTCTGACACACATGTCGGGCTGGACATGTGCCGTTATGGTGTGAGGAGTATGGCGAGCGCAATATCGCCATCCATACTCGCACTAACGGCAGACATAGGCTGGCGCCAGCAAATGGTAGTGGAAAATTACCAAAGATCACGCCACCTAGACGATCATGTGATCTTTGGTACAGTCGCAACAAATGGCTCCGACTTGGGCTATAAAAAGAGCAGCTCAAGCGACAGAAGCAGTCAGTCGGAAGATATACGAGAAGGAGAAACTCTGTCGAAACAGAGTCCGAGAGTCAGAACTCAGAAGCGCGGAAGCTCTGAACAAAATCTACGCGAGTGCAGCGGACAAGTAAAACGACAGTGAACATTACAAGTGCAAAAGTGTACGTCAAACCGGACGACGCACAACCAAACAGCATCGAGGGACTCGACGAACATTACACCAGCAAACAGCATCGAGGGATTCAACGCTGCCAGGCCTAAGACAACACAGGACATTGAGGTCCCGAAGTCAGTGAGAAGTGTGAATCCTTGCCACGCTTGAGTCGTAGCGACAGGCGGAATCCGCATAAAATCCAACGATCCCGAGCAAGACCGAGTCTGTGTTTAAGCAACGTGTATACGAGCGAATCCGAGTGTATAACCGGAGTGCCGTATGGTAACGTTGACGGGCAGACGAGCGGCTCAAACTCTCTTAGTTGGTGCGCGGATGTACCTGTAGCAAAGCTCTCGCGAACAGGAGAACTATTCGAAGCTGACCAGGGGCTGCAGTGAACTGATATAAAAACCAAGTGCCATCGACAGTGATAATATCCAGCGCAATTGTGAATTAAATAGAAAATTACAAATAAAACCAATCATTCCATTTAATATATATAAAAGCCCATGTGTTGTTAATTATCGCTTCGCGATCAAATATAAATTTGTTGCTCGAACCCGCAGCTCGACTGAGTTTAGCTAAGCCGAAAGAAAAGGTTCGTTACAACTGGCGCCCAACTTTGGTGGTTGCGATAATTAACACACTTTATATATAAGGAAAAGAACAAAAATGGTTCGTGCGTGGATATACAACCTCAAAAAGGAGGAAATACTTAAGTATGGAGAAGAATTCAAAGTGGAGCTGAATGGCACATTGGAAGCTATACGTCGACAATTCGGAGAGTGGGTGGACACTCACGAATCCAGACCACCACACAGCACGCGATTTGCGGAATTGGCGGCGATACATGGCAGAGCGTCACCGGCGATGGACACAGTACAAGTTGCGGATGCAAGAGAAGCTACGAACATTGATTTCGCCCATTTGAGCATACCGACAACCAGCACAGCAGCGCGCTCACGAGACGCCAATCACACAGTTTGGGAAACATCGGCACCACAGCCATCGAAGAGGGTATCAATACGCGAGCACACGGCGACGACTACGGCCCAAGAATACCAGAGGGTAGCGAAACAAGTCCGGGAGTGGAATTTTCGCTTCGACGGCACAACGGAGCCGCTCGAATTCTTGGAGCAGGTCGAGTGGTCAGCGGATACCTATGGGCTTAACCTGGATCTGGTTCCCAGGGCCATGCCCGAACTCCTTCAGGGAATGGCTTTGAAGTGGTACGTCGCAAATAACCAGCACTGGACAAGTTGGGAAACTTTCATCCAGAGTTTTCAAAGGTACTTCCTTCCGAGAAACTACTTTGAAAACTTAAAAGAGGAAGTTAACCACAGACGGCAGGCAATGAACGAGCCATTCAAAGCGTACATGGTGGACATGCAGACGCTCATGCGGCCACTGCAATATTCGGCGGACAATCAACTACAAAAAATTTACAATAACAGCCTACCAGACCTGCGAGCATACGCCAGGCCAGATCAGTTCAGCGATCTGGGGGAATTGATGTATTTGGCCGTCGTGTGTGAGGAGCTCGAGGCCGATAGAGAAAAGCTGAGACAGCAGAGCCGCATGGATCAGCCGAATTATAACACTCCACAGCGCATGCGAGTAGAGCCGCAACAGAGACGCGTGGAGCACTCGAGGTACAACGCCCCACAGCAGTGGCAATTACAACCTCAACAGAGACGCAGGGAACCACCGCGACGACATATGGAGTCACCACAGACGCGCCACTACCGCCAAATAAAGCCAGCGCCAAGGCAAGACGGCCCACGGCTTATGCGGATAGCGGACAGTGGACGCACACAGAGAACCGATTCCGACACGGGCCCCAGACCAGCCCCGAGGACGAGACGCGACAATATACAAACACATATAAATAATACAGCGATGGCCTGCAGATGTTGCGGCCAGGAGGGACACCGTGCGATAGAGTGCACAAATCCTACACTGGATTATTGTTGGATATGTGGACGTATCGGAGTTCGTACGTCGGTATGTTGTCCGTCGGGAGAAGGACACCGGCGTCCACCACCGAGAAGCGAGCGGCAGCCGAAGAAGGGCAGCCCCAAGACGCTAATCGGCAGCCTGCAGGACGAGGGAGCGCAGCTGACAGCGGTCGTAGAGATCGGCAACTGCCAGTACAAGGCTTCGATCGATACAGGGGCCACAAGTAGTTTCATTAGCGAGAAGCTAGCTCGTGGACTGTTCGACGTAGGCCGGCGACGCGCAACCGACCTGCGAATCCGCATGGCAGATGGTCGAAACAGCGGAGTCCGAGAACAAGTCGAGGTGAATATCAGACTCGGCAGGAGCAGTATGGATATTGCTCTACTGATACTCCCAGGAGTCATCGATAGCTTAGTTCTCGGATGGGATTTTCTGTCGGGCATGGGAACGGTTTTGGAGTGCGCAGGCCTGAGGATAAATATACCGGGTAAGGCAATTCGAGAGCATCAGGAGCAGAGACTGTACATAGCAAAGACAGTCAAACCAACCAGGAGTGGTACAGATGCCAAATCTCGACAGCCCCGGAAGGAGACATGCCGGAGAGTCTCAACGGTGGAAGACGCGATGGACCAAGCGAATAAAAAGTGCCACTGGATCCAAAAGATGCGAACCACCATACACAAAAATCCCAGAAAGTTTCCAGACTACATGGAGAGATCCGGAAACTTATACAGGCACATCCCTCACAGAGACGGAACCGAGGATGTGAAAGCCTGGAAATTGTGTGTGCCAATCGGCAAGAGGATACAAGTCCTAAAGGAGGACCACAACACCGCCGCCGCAGGACATACGGGGAGTCGAAAAACAATAGCCCGGGTAGCAGCGCGCTACTATTGGCCAGGCTTATATAGAGACGTAAGAGCATTAAAAGGGGGTGGAGGATAAGTGTGACTCCAAAAACAAAAACTGGAATCACACTTATACACCTGAATAAAATTAAAAAAAAATATATGTATATATAATAAAAATAAACGCCCAACAGGAAAGGTAAGCATAAAGCAAAAAGAAAGGGTATACAAAGGTCGTATGCACCTATATGCATATAAAACAATAAAATAAAATACATGGAGAAATTAAAATAAACGCCCAAAAAGGAAAGGGTAAGAATAAAACAAAAGGAAGGGTATACAAAGGTCGTATGCACCTACATATGAAAAAATAATAATAAATAAATATATACATATATATATATACATATAAATAAAATAAAAGAATAACAAGAATAACAAAAATAAATATAAATATTAATTGGAGCCCTAAGGCTGGTCCAAATCAGGTGAACCGCCCTGAACGCGGCGAATGTTCAGAGAAGAACACGCCACTCCTAATGCAGAAAGAGTAAACAACAGTTAGGGCAGAAAGAGAGTATAGCCATGACCTTCATAGAGGGCATCCAGAGATCACGCCACTCGAAGAACCAATGCAACGGCTGGCGAAAACGTTTGCTTATCGCTGACAGAAAATAGGCAACAACGCTTGCACTATGGAGAGCGCAATTGCAACGACCGCCGAGAGAAAAGTTTTTGTCCGCTCGTGCAAATGAGAGCGCAAGCGCAGCAAAAGCCGAAAATGTTTCGCTCACCGCTTTGCACGAAACGAACAACAACAACGCTTGCACTATGGAGAGCGCAAGTGCAGCGACCGCCGAAAATGTTTTGCTCGGCGCTTAACAACAGCAGATTGTCACACTAGTGTAGAGGCGAGCGCAAAACCAAAATCCCGTTGGTTAGTCATGCACACTAGTGTCGAAACATGCACCGGTAAATAGAACAACCCGAGAGAGAGGGTTAAGGAACTCGAGTGCACACACCCACACAAAAGGTACAGAAGGAGGCCTCAATCACGCGCGCAGCTTCTATACAAGTCAGTACGATCTCACAACCAAGCAGCTCATGACGGCTGTGAGCATGGACGGCGATCACTGCGTCTACGCGGGCGGGTGATTTGTATAGTACGCGTGTGTGTACGTGTGTGTACTAAAATAATAAAATGAAGGAATCAAGTAAAATTGTGATATAAGTTGGTAAGGATGGCGCGCAATGCAGGCGGTACCAATAGCATGCGCTTAAATCGAATCAAAAAGCCATAGCAGCAGCAGCAGCAAATGCAAAAAGCAAGCAGCACAGCTCGAGCAGCAACAGGAACAACCTGAATTGGAATCTGTCCTCGAGTCTGATGCTGGACAAGTGGATACAACACTGGATGGATACAGTGGATACATTGGACAGTGGAAGTCTTCCACTACCGAAGGAAAGGGGGGAGTGTGAGGAGCCATCTAGCCTTGGCAAATAAATCTATATAAGATATACATTTATGCTATATGCGCCCCTCACAGTAACTGTATATCAGACCGATATCCGGCCCTGATTGCAGTTGCGGCGAATTCGCTCTCTTTCGCCCTCACTCTTTCTCACGCAGGTTGTCAGCCATATGAGCGTGTCTGACACACATGTCGGGCTGGACATGTGCCGTTATGGTGTGAGGAGTATGGCGAGCGCAATATCGCCATCCATACTCGCACTAACGGCAGACATAGGCTGGCGCCAGCAAATGGTAGTGGAAAATTACCAAAGATCACGCCACCTAGACGATCATGTGATCTTTGGTACAGTCGCAACAAAAGGCTCCGACTTGGGCTATAAAAAGAGCAGCTCAAGCGACAGAAGCAGTCAGTCGGAAGATATACGAGAAGGAGAAACTCTGTCGAAACAGAGTCGGAGAGTCAGAACTCAGAAGCGCGGAAGCTCTGAACAAAATCTACGCGAGTGCAGCGGACAAGTAAAACGACAGTGAACATTACAAGTGCAAAAGTGTACGTCAAACCGGACGACGCACAACCAAACAGCATCGAGGGACTCGACGAACATTACACCAGCAAACAGCATCGAGGGATTCAACGCTGCCAGGCCTAAGACAACACAGGACATTGAGGTCCCGAAGTCAGTGAGAAGTGTGAATCCTTGCCACGCTTGAATCGTAGCGACAGGCGGAATCCGCATAAAATCCAACGATCCCGAGCAAGACCGAGTCTGTGTTTAAGCAACGTTTATACGAGCGAATCCGAGTGTATAACCGGAGTGCCGCATGGTAACGTTGACGGGCAGACGAGCGGCTCAAACTCTCTTAGTTGGTGCGCGGATGTACCTGTAGCAAAGCTCTCGCGAACAGGAGAACTATTCGAAGCTGACCAGGGGCTGCAGTGAACTGATATAAAAACCAAGTGCCATCGACAGTGATAATATCCAGCGCAATTGTGAATTAAATAGAAAATTACAAATAAAACCAATCATTCCATTTAATATATATAAAATCCCATGTGTTGTTAATTATCGCATCGCGATCAAATATAAATTTGTTGCTCGAACCCGCAGCTCGACTGAGTTTAGCTAAGCCGAAAGAAAAGGTTCGTTACAATATATTAACCACCAAAATTAATATATGACCCCAATACACTGGGGTTTCCCCACCTGCTAGGTAAGATTATGTAAAAAAGTACCCTATTTTTTGTTTACTGCTTATTTCGAGCTGTCTTAAAAAATTAATATATTTTCCGTATAAACACTTAAATAAGGATGTTAATACTTAGTATTATATCCTTTAGCCTTAACCACTTCCCTTAACCTATTATTCATGGAAGATACCACCTTCCTGGTAGCTTTTGGGCTGATTCTGCTCCACTCATCCCGCAGAGCATTTTTGAGGTCTTCTTTGCTGGATATTCTGTGCTTCCGGATGTTGTTTTCCAGCACAGCCCACAAATTCTCAATGACATTTAAATCTGGAGACTGGGCCAGCGTAATTATCATGTGGGGGTAGTTCCTCATGAGCCAGGACTGTACTATCTTGGCCTTGTGCTTGGGATCGTTGTCCTGGTTGAACCGGAAAGTACGTCGGATTCCTACATTCTCGGCACTTTGTAGTAAATTTTCCTTTAGTATGTTGAAGTACACATTCTTTTCCATTGTTGTTTTAAAACCACAAAATTCCGGAATCCGGCTGACGAGATACATACCCATGAAATGTCACTTCCTCCACCATGCTTGACTGTTGCCTTTACGTGTTTGGGATTCAGGTCAGTATTGGACTGTCGCCACACACAATTCCGTCCGTCCGAGTCAAAAATGGAGAATTTGAACTCATCTGCAAATATGGCTGAGTTACAGAACTCCAGATCCTTGTCCAAGTCGGTTTTGGCGAACGTCATCCAAGTCTCTTTATTTTTCGCTTTTATAAAGGGCTTTTTTCGTAATACTCGGGCATTAAAGTCATGTTTGCGCAGAAACCTGCACACAGTTTCCACACAGCACTTTTTCCCCATTTCATCCTGCACCTGGTGAGCCACTTTTGGAGGCGATAGCTTGGGACTTCCCCTTATTTTCCTGATGATCCTTCGCTCCTCCTCTTCGGTGAAAATCTTTTTTGGTGCCTTTCTTCCCTTGCCCTCAATCCGATTTGCGTCGACGAAGCGCCCAATGATGTTATACAAAGTTGAGTTGCTCAGACTGACCATTTCAGCTATTTGTCGATGTGAATATCCGTCTTGGAAGTGTTCCAAGATGAGTTTTCGAAGTTCAGTGGTAGTCTGTTTGTCCATATTCCTTGTTGGTTTATTGCACCCGAGATGCAGGATAAAACTAAACTGACTACGACCAATGAATAGACCAATCCTATTTATACCGAAAATACCCAACTTTAGGTAAAAAATCCGGGTCCATAATGTACCTCTGTCAAATAAGATGAGACCCAAAAATAGGGTACTTTTTTACATAATCCCAGCAGGTGGGGAAACCTGAGTTTTTCAGGGTCATCCATTCATATTGGTGGTTAATATATGTACCTACCATCGGTCATTGGAATTTTTGAAAAATAATGAATGGTTAGTTTATGACAGGCAATTACTTTTGTTCTATGAAATTGGTTGAAATGAAATGTGACACACTGTATATTATATTAAACGATGGTTTTATTTGTTCTTCACTTATTATTATGGTACGATTGAACTGCCATATAAATTATCCTTTGGACATAAATTGTGGTTGGCACAGTTCCCTGAAGCCCTTGGGAGGATTCTAAGCGTGCACCTGTTCGCAACAGCCGGCTCCGACCCTAGGCACACCAGCTGGTCAAGTTTACGACTTCGCACGCACGGACTCAAGCAAAACTGGAACCCACCTCCCACCCAACCGACCGAGGGGTGCGCCGCATAACGTGCGGTTACGAAGATCGCGAATTGAAAGAAAGATAGGACAAGACAGCTATTTTAATAGAATAAATGGACGAAGTACAACATATTACCGGAAAAAGCGTATTATAATTAGTACACAAAATTCTAAATGGGTTATGAACAGCAAAATTGGAACTACAAGTTTTAAGAAAAAGAGGTAGATAATTCCTTGTATTTCTGATCGGGACTGTAAAATTAAGTTGGCTGATTAACTCCGAAGAATCAATCTCAACGTTTACAAGCTTGTGTAAAAAAATAACACCAAGCATTATTCTACGATCAGAAAGAGAAGGAAGATTTATTAACAAAAGTCTACTATGGTAAGAGGGTAAGCTAATGTTAGTATTCCAATGCAAACCCCTAAAGGCAAATAAAAGAAATTGTTTTTGAACGGATTCTATTCTATCCTGATGAACCTTGTAATTGGGTGACCATATACAGGATCCATATTCCAGAATAGGACGCACAAGTGAAATATAAAGAGTTTTAGTAATGTAGGGATCGTCAAATTCCTTAGACCAGCGCTTAATGAAGCCCAAGACCCCAAATGCTCGATTAACAGAGGAAGAAACATGCTTGTCGAACTTAAGCTTGGGATCTAAAAGTATTCCCAAATCATCAACACATTCAATGCGTTTTAATGGCTTGCCATGAAGAAAATATGTATTTAAATAGGGCAATCGCCTATAGAAGGACATAAATTTGCATTTTTCACAATTTAGATTTAAAAAATTTACACGACACCAGACTTCAAAACTATACAAGTCAGCCTGAAGCCTCTGTCCAGCAAACGAGTCAGTAGACGACAGACACAGTTTTACATCATCGGCATACATTAGTACCCGAGAATGTCTTATAACGGCCGGAAGATCATTTATGAACAAAGTGAAAAGCAAAGGGCCAAGGTGACTTCCTTGTGGTACTCCGGAAGTAACCAGAACAGACTTTGAGATGGAACCTCTAAAGTAAACTTTCTGTGTCCTACGCGTTAAGTAGTTTGAGATCCATCAAATTAAGTTATTTGGGAATCCCAGAAGATTAAGTTTGTGAATAAGTAATGAATGATTAACGGAATCAAATGCCTTACTAAAGTCAGTGTAAACAACCTCCGTTTGCATCTTGGTTTCAAAACCCTTAATAACAAAAGAAGTGAATTCTAATAGGTTAGTTGTGGTAGACCTATATTTCATAAACCCGTGCTGGCAGGGAGAAATTATGGATCTGCAAAGATGTTGTAGTTGAGAAGTTACCAATTTCTCAAAAATCTTTGGAACAGCAGACAGCTTAGATATACCTCTATAATTTTGAACATTAGATTTGTTTCCTTTTTTTAGGAGAGGAATAATAAATGATTCTTTCCAAATGTCTGGAAAAGAGCATAACTCCACAGATAATTCAAAAAGTCTAAGCAAAGGCTTCAAAAGACCGTCAGCGCAGTACCTAAGCACACAGCCAGGTACACCATCGGGTCCCGGTAAGAATACCGGCTTAATGACATTTAGTTCATTAAGCAAAGATTTCTCCGTTATCAAAGGACCAAAAATGCAATTAGAGCCACTAACCAGGTAAGGATATGGCAAAACCAATTGACGATTATGGGAACTATATGTGGTTTGAAAAAATTCGGCAAACAAATCGGCAATGGCCAGATCTGAGTCTGCAGTCTTGTTTTCAAAAAATACGGTAGAAGGAAGTATTGTTGAGCCTCTCTTAGCATTAACAAAATCATAAAAACGTTTAGGATCCCGCTGAAACTGTAAACTACAGCTTCTTAGGTAATCCTTATAACATTTGTTATTCATAGCCGAGAACTTGGATCGTGCAATCAAGTAACGAGAGTAATCCAAGGAAGAGCCAGTTTCCCTGAATTTCTTATACATTCTTGACTTATTATTCTTTAACCTGATCAACTCCCGCGTAAACCACAAAGGTTTGGTAGACCTACATGGCTCACGAACAGGAACACACAAGTCAAACAAACCGTCCAACGTATTATAAAAGACCCCGATTGCAATATCCATGTCAGCACAATTATAAAGCCGGGACCAGTCAGTCTGCGATAAGAGACGAGTTAACATAACAAAGTCGGTTTTCCGAAATTGACGAACTCGCCCTGAAAGCTTGTTATCCTGACTTGGTACCGTAGTAGGCAAATCAAACAACACCTCCAACGTTGGGTGATAGGGATCTTCAGGATAGGATATGGGTTCAGAACGGGAGACAGAAAAGAAGGAGGGATCCGTGACAAAAATCAGATCAAGCATCATATATAACGAATTCGGGATAGCATTGATTTGACACAATGAAATCCCAAATAAGCCCTCCAAAAACTCACTCTGAGTCGTGGTTGACAAAACACTAGAGTCAGGACAAGGCGTCCATGTAGTACCAGTGAGATTAAAATCACCAAGTACTACAAGAAAATCACGATCAGAAAGCTGAGAATACACCGAAAGAATAGCAGCTAAGTGGGAAGAATACAAAGAACTATCTGAAGAAGGAGGAATGTAGGAACAGGTTATAAAAATACCAATACCATTTATATGTAATTTAACAGCAATAAACTCTATATCCATAGAAACATCTGTCATTACTATCTCCGAAGATAAATCTACGTTGATAGCAATAAGTAGTAATAAGTAAATAAGTCCGATCATTTCTATAGATAGAGAATCCACTAGAAAGGATTTCGGAATCTAATATGTCAGGCCTTAACCATGTATCAGTAAAGGCCACGACATTAAAAAGAAAGGAAAAACTATTTAGGTAAAGATTTGAAAGCTTACTACAGATACCTCTTGCATTTTGATAGCCAAGTGAGAGAGTTAGTTTTTTGATTTACCAGATTCAGCAATCAGGGACCGATTATTATTTTTTGTAAATTCTTTTACAATTACATGGTCCGGCCAGAATTTTTTACCACAGATGGTGCTACAGTGTTCTGCCGGAACATTTATTTTAAACGAAGATATCTCCCGAATATACGAGAATTGGAATTTTTCCACAGTAACGTCAGCTTTAAATTTGGCTCGGATAAAAGCCTTGACATCCTCAGATGTGGTGTCAGGGGAAAGCCGGGAAACAAATATTTGTTTTTTTCGTGGAACACCTATTAGGGTCACGTTAGGAACCATTACAACAGCATCTGGTGGAGCTATTGTTTTGGTTAAACGACCATTTGATTCCAGTGATGTGTTAGCACCTGAATGTTGAATAGCATCAACGGTGTCAACACTCACTGAATCAACCACAATTTCGGGGACAGGATCAACAACATCCATGGGCATAGTGTTGTTATCTTCGCTTCTATCGTGTATTTGTATAGATGGGGAAGACAGATTGATCAATTCTAAGTTAGGCACGGACTTTGTGGGCAATTGTGCAGGGACAGGAAGTTCATTTGGGCCAATAGACAGCCTAAAATTTGCCTTTTTACGCTTCGGAGAATCATTCAAAAGTTTCAAACCTTTGAAATCCTTTTCCATAGCAGAGAACCCATCGAAAAGTTTTTTAAACCTACCGAAGAGATCTCCAAAGCCATTTTTGGTCTGCCTAATAAATCCCATCATGTCCTTCTCAACATCCCTACACTTGTCACACGTCCACTTTAGACCTGATTTAGACTCAATCAGGTCAATAATACGGCCATTTAGGCCAGCACATTTTTCGTGTGATACGTTATACAGCCAGCAACAAACAAAGCCCATCCTAGTGTTTGCACGGACCGGCAATTTTTAATGTAACAGACATTAACAGACATGATAACAGGAATAAATAATTTAATTGAATAAAATTGAAAAAGAACTTCAAAATAAACAAAACACAAAATACCCTAAGAACACACAAGGGCTAAACTATTACAAATGAATGATTGTGTACTTACGTACAAAAACAATGTTAAGCAAAACAAAATAAAACAAAATAAAACGGCGCGGGCGCGACGACCGAAAAATGAGATAAAGAAAAACACAACGGAATATAACACTAGAGAGAAGTAAACAGCCGCTACCACCAACAATGTTATTGAGAGCGCGAGAGAAAGATGCAGTTTAAACACGCAAGAGACAAGCGAGAGCGTAAAAATACAATAACAAAATTGCAGGCGAACACAAATACCACACAAGAGCTTGAATTTGGGCTGCTTTTTGTTGTTGCAGTTTAAACACTATGTTTAATTTTTAGAGCAATATTAATGTTCAACAATGTGTTTTACGACAAACCGGTATAACACAATGTCACAAAATTTTTACGATCACAATATATAAATAATTCGATTCAAAAAGGAACGAAACTAAATAAAATTACGATGCGCAAAAAATAAACACGTCCGTTGCGAAAGAACAAGCGAAGCGAATTTTGACAACGGTTTTTTAAGAAAAAATATAATTCTTTATTTAAAAAAACACGTCTTCTCGGTTTCGCGTACAAAATAACTCTAATCTTATGCTAGTGGTTTATTTATAATGAAATCTCGCATTTGCTTCTTCTGCGATGTTGTAGCTGAGTCGCTGCTGTCCTATTGGTGGAGGTGTCGGATGGCCCGCTTGGGTCGCGCTATGGCCCACTTGTAAAATGCGCTGACGGAGTCTAATTCGGATGGCCCATTTGAGTTTCATGCTAGCTCACTTGTAGAATGCACTGACGGAGTCGAATGGTGGTGTCGGTTGTCCGTTTGGGTTTCACGGAAGCCCACTTGTAGAATGCACCGACGGAGTCTAATGGTGGTGTCGGTTGTCCGTTTGGGTCCCACGATGGACTTCTTGTAAAATGGGATGACGAAGTCGCGTGTTGTATTACACCATGCGCTTTTGGTTGTGATCGCTGGTTGCAGTTGGGTTTGTTGTTGTCGAACTATGCTGTTGTTGTTGCAGTGAGTGTGGACATTAGAGATCTGCGTGATCTGGATATGTCACTTCCCCAGTCTTGTCCTCAAGCGTTCAGTATAGGGTGCAACTGTAAGTCGTTGGTGCCTGTTGTCTGAAGAACTAGAGACCACCAGGCGGGTCGCAGGTTGCGGATAGCGAACGGCCTCCCTTTAGGGAGGTTAGCTGCGAATAGCGGGCAAAAGTGCCCGTGAATAAGCAGTCCCGGACAAACAGCGGGCACGGTTATTATTAACAGTGCCGACAGGGCGCTTGTGTTGCCACCTCTTAAACATAGCCTCACACAACTCCCCAATCCCCCAACACTACTACCTGCCCAATCCTACTCTCACACATCTCACTCCGGGCCGGACTAAGGTGTAAATCGAACCGTGCCGAGAGTCAAATTGACTGGGGGCCCGGATTATTAAATAGCCCAGTTCTTAATGGTGGGCTCAGGTGATGGATGACCGAGCCCTGGACGGGGGGAGGTCCTCATTTGTGGCAGAACATCCGCCACAACCCACTCCAATACCAAGGAGGATGCCCTCTGCACAGCAGGGGCACAATCAGCAGGCACTTGCCTTGCGAGAAGAAGGTGGGGTCGGAACACCCCGACCACCACACCAAACTGAGGGAGCTGGGGGAAAAGCGGCATACAGGCTGAAAAAGAAGGGAGAACCCCTCCCACCGAGGGGCCAACCTGGAGGGCTGGACGACCCGAACAGCAAAAATCTCAGCGAGGCACGGGTCAAAAAATGGTAACTAAGGTACCTCCAACAAGGGATGGCCCCGGATGACGCCCTCAAAAAGGCAAAAGAGCAGAGGGATACGAGTGCGGCACCAGCCCCCAAAAGAACCAGCAGTGCTCTGACACCGCCGACGACCACCCCAAAAAGGTGGTGCCCGACGGGCAAGAGCGCCGCTCATGGTTCAACGGGGGCACGAGCGCCGACTAGCAGAGGTCAGGAGGAACTGGACATGCGCCCGAGCACATCAAGTGCAGCGGCTAACAGGTCCAGCTCAGCCAGACCAGTCGGGCTCCGCATTTCATATGTGGCGGCAGCCAAGACGGTCAGGGTGGCGGTATTGCCTGAGGGTTACCCTCAGGTAATGCTCAGCCACAAAGACCTGTCTACGCTGGAGGAGGTCATCATAGATGACCTCATTGTAGAATACGGGGGTGGGGCACCGAGATTTCATTCGCGGGCATTCATTTCAGAATCGGCTATCTGCTGATCGAATGCTCAAATGAATGCTCTGCCAAATGGCTAGTAGATAAGGTAGCACGGCTACGGTCATGGAAGGGGATGCCCCTAGAATGCAAGGTGTGGGATGATATACTGTCGCCCCACTGCATTACATTATACTGCCCAAGAAGTAAAGATCGGTCTACCGAGTCCCTGTTGCCCCTTATCGGGGTTCAGAACGGGATGGACATTTCATCTTGGAAGGTGATTACTAGGAGGAACGAGGGGGAAGGAGCACTCCTAGTAATTGGAATTTATGAGATTGCCAAGAGGAAGATCGTCGACAGAGGACACCAGATAAACTTCCGATACGGGAACATCCCCGTAAGTGGACTAAAAAAGAAGGCTGGGGGAAATACGCAGCCCACCCCAACACAAGAGAAAGAAGCGAGGGTGCACCCATCGAACGGATCGAGCAATCAGCCGTCCGTCATCATCGACCTGGCAGAAGATGAGGACCTGGCGGATGTCACACTCGGCCCCGACGAACTGGGTGAAGCTGGGGACGGGGACGCAATGCTGTCCTCGAAAGAGTTGAAGGAGGAGCTCGGAGAAGAGGAAGGAGTTGACGTTACATTGACGGACAGCGGTGATGGGTGCAGCTCTGGGCCCCAACCACCATGTAAGCAGGAGACCCTCCTCTAGTAGATGACGGGAGTCATCACAACGGGCCTGGCCCAGGTAAACATCCACAGTGCCAAGGCAGCCTCGGCTGCCCTTGCGAGGATGTTTACCAAACGGCATCTTGGCCTAGCCCTGGTGCAGGAGCCATGGGTGAACAATGGCATCAAAGGCCTGTTCACGGCAAGCACGAAGCTGGAATCAAAGACACCCAACGCCGAGGGCATGCATTATGGTAAGGAAAGAAATTAACTTTACTATCCTTTCAGAATTTTTGACGAGGGACTGCGTTCCCATAGCAATACAGGACAAGGGAAATGCCGCCCCCTGGTGATAGCATCGGCCTACTTCGCAGGAGATGAAGCCTGCCCACCAGCGGAAATAACGAAGCTGGTGGAATACTGCCGAAAGATGAAGATGCCGATAATCATCGTACGCGATGCCAGCGCGCACCACACCATATGGGGCAGCAGCGAAACTGCAACCCACCTCCCACCCAACCGACCGAGGGGTGCGCCGCATAACGTGCGGTTACGAAGATCGCGAATTGAAAGAAAGATAGGACAAGACAACTGTTTTAATAGAATAAATGGACGAAGTACAACGTATTACCGGAAAAAGCGTATTATAATTAGTACACAAAATTCTAAATGGGTTATGAACAGCAAAATTGGAACTACAAGTTTTAAGAACAAGAGGTAGAAAATTCCTTGTATTTCTGATAGGGACTGTAAAATTAAGTTGGCTGATTAACTCCGAAGAATCAATCTCACCGTTTACAAGCTTGTGTAAAAAAATAACACCAAGCATTATTCTACGATCAGAAAGAGAAGGAAGATTTATTAACAAAAGTCTACTATGGTAAGAGGGTAAGCTAATATTAGTATTCCAATGAAAACCCCTAAGAGCAAATAATAGAAATTGTTTTTGTACGGATTCTATTCTATCCTGATGAACCTTGTAATTGGGTGACCATATACAGTATCCATATTCCAGAATAGGACGCACAAGTGAAATATAAAGAGTTTTAGTAATGTAGGGATCGTCCAATTCCTTTGACCAGCGCTTAATGAAACCCAGGACCTCAAAGGCTCGATTAACAGACGAAGAAACATGCTTGTCGAACTTAAGCTTGGGATCTAAAAGTATTTCCAAATCATCAACACATTCAATGCATCTGTGTCCTACGCGTTATGTAGTTTGAGATCCAACAAATTAAGTTATTTGGGAATCCCAGAAGATTAAGTTTGTGAATAAGCAATGAATGATTAACAGAATCAAATGCCTTAGTAAAGTCAGTGTAAACAAACTCAGTTTGCATTTTGGTTTCAAATCCCTTAATAACAAAGAAGTGAATACTAATACTAATTCTAATTCTAATTCTACCACCACTAGATTTTTTTTTCATAAACACGTGCTGGCAGGGAGAAATTATGGATCTGCAAAGATGTTGTAGTTGAGAAGTAACCAATTTCTCAAAAATCTTAGGAACATCGGACAGCTTAGATATACCTCTATAATTTTGAGCATTTGATTTGTTTCCTTTTTTTATGGAGAGGAATAATGAATGATTCATTCCAAATGTCTAAATGTCTGGAAAAGAGCATAACTCCACAGATAAATCAAAAGACCGTCAGCGCAGTACCGAAGCACACAGCCAGGTACACCATCGGGTCCCGGTAAAAATACCGGCTTAATGACATTTAGTTCATTAAGCAAAGATTTCTCCGTTATCAAAGGACCAAAAATGCAATTAGAGCCACTAACTAGGTAAGGATATGGCAAAACCAATTGATGATTATGGGAACTATATGTAGTTTGAAAAAATTCGGCAAATAAATCGGCAATGGCCAGATCTGAGTCTGCAGTCTTGTTTTCAAAAAATACGGTAAAAGGAATTATTGTTGAGCTTCTTAGCATTAACAAAATCATAAAAACGTTTAGGATCCCGCTGAAACTATAAACTACAGCTTCTTACGTAATCCTTATAACATTTGTTATTCATAGCCGCGAACTTGGATCGTGCAATCAAGAAACGAGCGTAATCCAAGGAAGAGCCAGTTTCCCTGAGTTTCTTATACATTCTTGACTTATTATTCTTTAACATGATCAACTGCCGCGTAAAGTTGGTAGACCTACATGGCTCACGAATAGGAACACACAAGTCAAACAAACCGTCCAACGTATTATAAAAGACCCCGATTGCAATATCCATGTCAGCACAATTATAAAGACGGGACCAGTCAGTCTGCGATAAGAGACGAGTTAACATAACACAGTCGGTTTTCCGAAATTGACGAACTCGCCCTGAAAGCTTGTTATCCTGACTTGGTACCGTAGTAGGCAAATCAAACAACACCTCCAACGTTGGGTGATAGGGATCTTCAGGATAGAATATGGGTTGAGAACGGGTGACAGCAAAGAAGGAGGGATCCGTGACAAAAATCAGATCAAGCATACTATTTAACGAATTCGGGATAGCATTGATTTGACACAATGATATCCCAAATAAGCCCTACAAAAATTCACTCTGAGTCGTGGTTGACAAGACACTAGAGTCAGGAAAAGGCATCCATGTAGTTTCAGTGAGATTAAAATCACCAAGTACTACCAGAAAATCACGATCAGAAAGATGTGAATACACCGAAAGAATATCAGCTAAATTGGAAGAATACAAAGAGCTATCTGAAGAAGGAGGAATGTAGGAACAGGTTATAAAAATACCAATACCATTTATATGTAATTTAACAGCAATAAACTCTATATCCATTGAAACATCTGTCATTACTATCTCTGAAGATAAATCTACGTTGATAGCAATAAGTAGTAACTAAGTAAATAAGTCCGATCATTTCTATAGATAGAGAATCCATTAGAAAGGATTTCGGAATCTAATATGTCAGGCCTTAACCATGTATCAGTAAAGGCCACGACATTAAAAAGAAAGGAAAAACTATTTAGGTAAAGATTTGAAAGCTTACTACAGATACCTCTTGCATTTTGATAGCCAAGTGAGAGAGTTAGTTTTTTGAACTACTAGATACAGCAGAGGTTTGTTGCACAGCAGTAGAAGGCAGTACAGCAATCGGGGACCGATTATTATTTTTTGTAAATTCTTTTACAATTACATGGTCCGGCCAGAATTTTTTACCACAGATGGTGCTAAAGTGTTCTGCCGGAACATTTATTTTAAACGAAGATATCTCCCGAATATACGAGAATTGGAATTTTTCCACAGTAACGTCAGCTTTAATTTTGGCTCGGATAAAAGCCTTGACATCCTCAGATGTGGTGTCAGGGGAAAGCCGGGAAACAAATATTTGTTTTTTTCGTGGAACACCTATTAGGGTCACGTTAGGAACCATTACAACAGCATCTGGTGGAGCTATTGTTTTGGTTAAACGACCATTTGATTCCAGTGATGTGTTAGCACCTGAATGTTGAATAGCATCAACGGTGTCAACACTCACTGAATCAACCACAATTTCGGGGACAGGATCAACAACATCCATGGGCATAGTGTTGTTATCTTCGCTTCTATCGTGTATTTGTATAGATGGGGAAGACAGATTGATCAATTCTAAGTTAGGCACGGACTTTGTGGGCAATTGTGCAGGGACAGGAAGTTCATTTAGGCCAATAGACAGCCTAAAATTTGCCTTTTTACGCTTCGGAGAATCATTCAAAAGTTTCAAACCTTTGAAATCCTTTTCCATAGCAGAGAACCCATCGAAAAGTTTTTTAAACCTACCGAAGAGATCTCCAAAGCCATTTTTGGTCTGCCTAATAAATCCCATCATGTCCTTCTCAACATCCCTACACTTGTCACACGTCCACTTTAGACCTGATTTAGACTCAATCAGGTCAATAATACGGCCATTTAGGCCAGCACATTTTTCGTGTGATACGTTATCACAGCCAGCAACAAACAAAGCCCATCCTAGTGTTTGCACGGACCTGGCAATTTTTAATGTAACAGACATTAACAGACATGATAACAGGAATAAATAATTTAATTGAATAAAATTGAAAAAGAACTTCAAAATAAACAAAACACAAAATACCCTAAGAACACACAAGGGCTAAACTATTACAAATGAATGATTGTGTACTTACGTACAAAAACAATGTTAAGCAAAACAAAATAAAACAAAATAAAACGGCGCGGGCGCGACGACCGAAAAATGAGATAAAGAAAAACACAACGGAATATAACACTAGAGAGAAGTAAACAGCCGCTACCACCAACAATGTTATTGAGAGCGCGAGAGAAAGATGCAGTTTAAACACGCAAGAGACAAGCGAGAGCGTAAAAATACAATAACAAAATTGCAGGCGAACACAAATACCACACAAGAGCTTGAATTTGGGCTGCTTTTTGTTGTTGCAGTTTAAACACTATGTTTAATTTTTAGAGCAATATTAATGTTCAACAATGTGTTTTACGACAAACCGGTATAACACAATGTCACAAAATTTTTACGATCACAATATATAAATAATTCGATTCAAAAAGGAACGAAACTAAATAAAATTACGATGCGCAAAAAATAAACACGTCCGTTGCGAAAGAACAAGCGAAGCGAATTTTGACAACGGTTTTTTAAGAAAAAATATAATTCTTTATTTAAAAAAACACGTCTTCTCGGTTTCGCGTACAAAATAACTCTAATCTTATGCTAGTGGTTTATTTATAATGAAATCTCGCATTTGCTTCTTCTGCGATGTTGTAGCTGAGTCGCTGCTGTCCTATTGGTGGAGGTGTCGGATGGCCCGCTTGGGTCGCGCTATGGCCCACTTGTAAAATGCGCTGACGGAGTCTAATTCGGATGGCCCATTTGAGTTTCATGCTAGCTCACTTGTAGAATGCACTGACGGAGTCGAATGGTGGTGTCGGTTGTCCGTTTGGGTTTCACGGAAGCCCACTTGTAGAATGCACCGACGGAGTCTAATGGTGGTGTCGGTTGTCCGTTTGGGTCCCACGATGGACTTCTTGTAAAATGGGATGACGAAGTCGCGTGTTGTATTACACCATGCGCTTTTGGTTGTGATCGCTGGTTGCAGTTGGGTTTGTTGTTGTCGAACTATGCTGTTGTTGTTGCAGTGAGTGTGGACATTAGAGATCTGCGTGATCTGGATATGTCACTTCCCCAGTCTTGTCCTCAAGCGTTCAGTATAGGGTGCAACTGTAAGTCGTTGGTGCCTGTTGTCTGAAGAACTAGAGACCACCAGGCGGGTCGCAGGTTGCGGATAGCGAACGGCCTCCCTTTAGGGAGGTTAGCTGCGAATAGCGGGCAAAAGTGCCCGTGAATAAGCAGTCCCGGACAAACAGCGGGCACGGTTATTATTAACAGTGCCGACAGGGCGCTTGTGTTGCCACCTCTTAAACATAGCCTCACACAACTCCCCAATCCCCCAACACTACTACCTGCCCCATCCTACTCTCACACATCTCACTCCGGGCCGGACTAAGGTGTAAATCGAACCGTGCCGAGAGTCAAATTGACTGGGGGCCCGGATTATTAAATAGCCCAGTTCTTAATGGTGGGCTCAGGTGATGGATGACCGAGCCCTGGACGGGGGGAGGTCCTCATTTGTGGCAGAACATCCGCCACAACCCACTCCAATACCAAGGAGGATGCCCTCTGCACAGCAGGGGCACAATCAGCAGGCACTTGCCTTGCGAGAAGAAGGTGGGGTCGGAACACCCCGACCACCACACCAAACTGAGGGAGCTGGGGGAAAAGCGGCATACAGGCTGAAAAAGAAGGGAGAACCCCTCCCACCGAGGGGCCAACCTGGAGGGCTGGACGACCCGAACAGCAAAAATCTCAGCGAGGCACGGGTCAAAAAATGGTAACTAAGGTACCTCCAACAAGGGATGGCCCCGGATGACGCCCTCAAAAAGGCAAAAGAGCAGAGGGATACGAGTGCGGCACCAGCCCCCAAAAGAACCAGCAGTGCTCTGACACCGCCGACGACCACCCCAAAAAGGTGGTGCCCGACGGGCAAGAGCGCCGCTCATGGTTCAACGGGGGCACGAGCGCCGACTAGCAGAGGTCAGGAGGAACTGGACATGCGCCCGAGCACATCAAGTGCAGCGGCTAACAGGTCCAGCTCAGCCAGACCAGTCGGGCTCCGCATTTCATATGTGGCGGCAGCCAAGACGGTCAGGGTGGCGGTATTGCCTGAGGGTTACCCTCAGGTAATGCTCAGCCACAAAGACCTGTCTACGCTGGAGGAGGTCATCATAGATGACCTCATTGTAGAATACGGGGGTGGGGCACCGAGATTTCATTCGCGGGCATTCATTTCAGAATCGGCTATCTGCTGATCGAATGCTCAAATGAATGCTCTGCCAAATGGCTAGTAGATAAGGTAGCACGGCTACGGTCATGGAAGGGGATGCCCCTAGAATGCAAGGTGTGGGATGATATACTGTCGCCCCACTGCATTACATTATACTGCCCAAGAAGTAAAGATCGGTCTACCGAGTCCCTGTTGCCCCTTATCGGGGTTCAGAACGGGATGGACATTTCATCTTGGAAGGTGATTACTAGGAGGAACGAGGGGGAAGGAGCACTCCTAGTAATTGGAATTTATGAGATTGCCAAGAGGAAGATCGTCGACAGAGGACACCAGATAAACTTCCGATACGGGAACATCCCCGTAAGTGGACTAAAAAAGAAGGCTGGGGGAAATACGCAGCCCACCCCAACACAAGAGAAAGAAGCGAGGGTGCACCCATCGAACGGATCGAGCAATCAGCCGTCCGTCATCATCGACCTGGCAGAAGATGAGGACCTGGCGGATGTCACACTCGGCCCAGACGAACTGGGTGAAGCTGGGGACGGGGACGCAATGCTGTCCTCGAAAGAGTTGAAGGAGGAGCTCGGAGAAGAGGAAGGAGTTGACGTTACATTGACGGACAGCGGTGATGGGTGCAGCTCTGGGCCCCAACCACCATGTAAGCAGGAGACCCTCCTCTAGTAGATGACGGGAGTCATCACAACGGGCCTGGCCCAGGTAAACATCCACAGTGCCAAGGCAGCCTCGGCTGCCCTTGCGAGTATGTTTACAAACGGCATCTTGGCCTAGCCCTGGTGCAGGAGCCATGGGTGAACAATGGCATCAAAGGCCTGTTCACGGCAAGCACGATGCTAATATGGGATCAAAGACACCCAACGCCGAGGGCATGCAGGTAAGGAAAGAAATTAACTTTACTATCCTTTCAGAATTTTTGACGAGGGACTGCGTTCCCATAGCAATACAGGACAAGGGAAATGCCACCCCCTGGTGATAGCATCGGCCTACTTCGCAGGAGGTGAAGTCTGCCCACCAGCGGAAATAACGAAGCTGGAGGAATACTGCCGAAAGATGAAGATGCCGATAATCATCGTACGCGATGCCAGCGCGCACCACACCATATGGGGCAGCAGCGACACCAACACGAGAGGTGAGTGCCTTACAGATTTTATATGTAGATATAATCTAGAACTTGCCAATGTCGGATCTACACCGACATTTGTAACCAGAATCAGGGAGGAGGTGCTAGACATCACCCTCATCAGTCGGTCCCTTCAGCCACACCTTAGGGACTGGCATGTATCTCAGGAAGAATCTATGTCTGACCATAGAATCATTCTCTTTCGTATAGAATTAAACACGGGTAGCAGCGTACCATGTCGTAACCCCAGGAAAACGAACTGGGAAGGGTTCAGGTCAGCTCTTGAACTTAACCCCAGTAGTATATCAAGCAACAATGCACAAAAACTGAAACTGCTCTTCGAGACGCACTTTCCAGGCAGCATACCGATGCAGGAAAGTACCATCGAAATGACAGACAGCAGAGTTAGAACATCTGCTTACAAATGGGCGTGCGCCAAGTCAACGGTCACTCCGGAGAGACTAGAATGGGCAATTGGAACTTTCCAGCCCTTCAAATCTCCTGGACTGGACGGAATATCGCCAGCCTTCCTCCAGCAGGGTCGAGAAATACTATTCTCCCCTGTCAGGAAAGTACTCATTAGCAGCCTTTCCCTCTGATATATACCGAGAGCATGGAGTAGAGCTAGGGTGGTCTTCATCCCCAAGGCAAGGAAGAAAGACCCAAAGTCCTTCAGACCCATCAGCTTGACGTCGTTTTTACTGCAAACGTTGGAAAAGCTAGTGGACTATAAAATTAGAAGTACTCTGCTAAGGCAAAGCCCGCTGCATTCAACGCAGCATGCATTCAGAGCAGGCAGGTCCACGGACGCTGCGCTCTACCAATTGCGACGCACCTTAAATGCGGCAATAGAAAATAAGGAAGTAGCATTTTGCGCCTTTCCAGACATAGAAGGCGCCTTTGACAATACATCTCATGGGGCAATTGGGGCAGACCACTATAGAGGTCATCCAATGTCAAGGTTATGCTGATGACATTGTCATCATGGCGCGAGGCAGATTCGAAGAAACACTCTGTGACATAGTTCAGTTAGGCTTAAAAATAACGAGCGATTGGTGTGTGGAGGCTGGTCTCAGCCTGAATCCCACAAAAACAATCATCAATAGGGAAGTAGCATTGTGCGCCTTTCTAGACATAGAAGGCACCTTTGACAACACATCTCATGAGGCGATTAGGGCCTGGACTCCATCACCAGCAGGTGGATACTTGCCCTGCTAGGGTCCAGACAAGCCACGACATCAACGCATGATGTTATTGTTACAGTTTTAATAACCAAAGTTTGCTCCCAAGTACTGTCTCCGCTTCTCTGGAGTCTGTTGGTGGATGAACTACTCAATAGACTTACCACCAGGGGTATCCAATGTCAAGGATATGCTGATGACATTGTCATCATGGCGCGAGGCAGATTTGAAGAAACACTCTGTGACATAGTTCAGTTAGGCTTAAAAATAACGAGCGATTGGTGTGTGGAGGCTGGTCTCAGCCTGACCCCACAAAAACAAATAAGGCTATCAGGTAGCGTAGTAGAAACAAGTAAAGAGGTAAAATACCTCGGAGTCACATTTGACAGTAAGCTAAACTTTAATACCCATGTAGAAAACACTGTATCAAAGTGCTCCAGGGCGCTTTATACATGTCGCAGCATAGCCGGCAAATCATGGGGCACATCACCAAAGACAATAAGATGGCTATACCTAATGGTAGTAAGGCCCATGCTAACCTATGGAGCAATAGCATGGGGGGACAGGGTGCGGCTAAGAACCGTCCAGAAACAGTTACAAAAACTGCAAAGAATGGCCTGCGTATGTATGACAGGGGCAATGCGCACCTGCCCTACAATGACCCTGGAAACCTTAATGGAGCTCACACCACTCCACCATACCATAAGGCTCCAACAGAAAGCAACGCTTTTAAGGATGTCAGCTGAAGGAGTTGGGGGCAATCACATCCTAAGCCACAAAGATGCCCAACTCCTAGCAGATGAACTTCCCTTGATTATGCAACCTAGGGACGAAATGACGGCCGAACATTTATTCAAGCAAAATTTCAAGGTTCATAAGAGCAGCAAAAGGGAATGGACAACGCTAAGCGAAGTCCACCCTATGAAACCGCACACCATAAAATGGTACACCGACGGATCACTCACCACACAGGGAACAGGCCTTGGAGTGGTGGGTCTCCGTGTATCATACCATGAGTCCCTTGGAAAGCGCACCAGCATATTTCAGGCAGAGGTGTGTGCGATAGGGGGATGTGCGGAGTTTAACTTAAAACGACACTATCGGAATGCGGATATATCCATTCTCTCCGATAGTCAAGCAGCAATAAATGCTCTAAATGGGACGAAAATAAAATCCAAAATAATCCACGAAGTAAAATCCAAGCTTGACCAACTCGGGAAACATAATAAGCTTACCCTAAGATGGGTTCCGGGTCACAGGGACAGAGCGGGGAACGAAGAAGCTGACAAGCAAGCAAAAATTGGGGCAGAGAGACCCATGATAGGACCTGAACCGTATTGTGGCATAGGAAGACACACAATACGGCTATATATCAGGGATGAAGAGAGACTGATGCGAGAACGGAGCTGGGACACCAGGACTCCGACAAGCCAGAAAGAAGTCTCCTATGTGGCTATAATCAAAAGCGATTTAAGCAAATTATATCCATGGGGAAGAATAGACTCAGAATACTCACAGGTCTATTGACAGGACACTGTAGACACTGCCACACTAGAGAGTAGGAGCTTGGGAAAAAACTGTCAAACAATGTATTTTAGAGTTAAGAATTAGGTATAAATAAAGCCATGCTCATCAGAGCAAATCAGTTCGAATCTAATCGTCAACTCCGTTGTTTTGATTTCTACCATCGCACTTACTGTGCGCATCGAAGGATCTCACTCTCCGTAGTCCACCTAGTTACAAGTGCTAGTTGCGACGCTCTTAGTAGTCAGTTTATGTACTGAATACTTCCCTTACACACAAACATTTTGGTGACTCCGACGTGATGGTTAATCATTTTGATGGTAATCATTCTGATGAACCCCGACGGTTGGATCCTGAAGTTGTCAACAAGGCGACAAAAGGATAACCAACCTCCAAAAAACCCATACTGAAATTGTCAGTACCAAGGGTAACGTGAGTGAGTCCTGAAGTTGTCAACGAGGCGACAAAGGACACTCAACCTCCAAAAATCCATATTTGAGGTTGCCAACAAGGCGACAATCAAAGGATATTTTGCTGATCCCAACGCGGATGGTCATACAGTGTGATGATCCCGACGTTTGGAATCTGAAGTGGTCAACTAGGCGACCAAAGGATACTTTGCTGATCCCAACGCGGATGGTCATACAGTGTGGTGATCCCGACGTTTGGAATCTGAAGTTGTCAACTAGACAATCAAAGGATACCTACAATCTCCTAACTCAGCTCACTATATCTGTGTTAGTGAGACCAACTGAAGTTGTCAACCAGGCGACATATCAGGATAAAAATGTGCCCGCGATCACGGACTAAGGATACCTGCAGTAGGCATATCAGGATAAAAGTGTGCCCGCATCACGGCACTACTAATACCTGCAACCTCCTTACACAGTTCACTATATCTGTGTTAGTGAGAACATCTGAAGTTGTCAACTAGGCGACATATCAGAATCAACAGTGTGCTCTCGTTTAGATAAACGACCACTAACAACCAAGTCCACCAAGCGACAAAAATAAGAAACAGATATACCTATATATATTTGTAAAAGTCCAACAAGCGACAAACATCAGTAAAAATGGCATCAGAAAAAGCAACCATCGAAGAGTTGCTTGATGACCAATCCCTGGGGCCCTCGTCTGGACAGCGTCAGCAATCCACCTTAGAAGTCAAGGTGATTGCATTGTGCCGGCGACAAAGGGCAATGATCGCATCACTGCATCGCACATTGCACCAAGGCACCCCTATTGAGCACACATCACTAGAGCTCATAAAGAATCTATGGGCTCAAATCCAAGAAGTCCATTTTCGACTATATGAAGAAGTGGACAGCCCAGAAGAAAATGGATATGATACAAAGGAGTATCTACAGGCAGAAGAAGATGTACAAAGGGCACTAGCTTCAAGAAACAATAGCCAGTGCACCAATGACATAAACTTGCCTCGCATAACCATCCCCAAATTTGATGGGGATATACTAAAATGGACACAATTCTTTGATATGTTTATGTCCATGGTACACAGTACCAACATGCCCACAATTCGAAAAATGTGGTATCTAAAAACCAGCGTGATCGGTGAGGCTGAAAGACTAATACGCCAAATCGACTTAAAAGAGGAAACTACCTCCACGCATGGAACATCTTGGTTGACGCATACGACAATCCAAGAGACATGCATCAACGGTATTGAACCGATTCTTAATGCAACAAGCCATTAACGACAATGTGAAATCGCTAAAGGAGCTTTACATCACGTGGAGTCCCTTGCATCTCTCAAGGGACTCGGATTAGACATCCAACGTGGGACCCAATTCTAATAGCGGTCATAAGAAATAAGCTCGACAGCACAAATAGAACGCTGTACGAGCAATCAATAAGCAACTCGAAGCAGATACAAAAACTGGACACCATGCTCCAGTTTCTTGAACAAAGAGTTCGTGTTTTAGCTAGCGGCAGCAAAACACACAGCCATGTGAAAAACCACTCGACGGGAGCATCGTGTGCATCCTCCTCAACTGCAAGGAAGAATTGTATCTACTGCAAGAAGTCCGATCATCTTATATCTCGGTGTGGCGATTTCCGTGCAAAGACAGCCGCTGAGAGATTGAATTGGACTCAGCGACAAAGGCTATGCGTCAACTGCCTCAATGGAGATCACATGGCAAAGGTTTGCCCAAGTCCCTTTAAATGCATCAAGTGCCAAAAAAGACACAATACGCTGCTGCATTTGGAAAACTCCTCAATGCAAGAAAATTACAAAATCCAATTATAGCATCAGCAAGTAGCAAGAATATGAACCTACTTGCAACAGCAAAAGTAATAGTCCAAGGCAATAATGGACAACAAGCTACGTTCAAGGCTTTGCTGGATTCTGGATCTCACGATCAACGTGATATCAGATCGACTCGCCTCTTTACTATCAGTAAACCGACACGATTCCACATTACGAATTGAAGGCATCGGTGGACAACAAAAGACAAGCAGAGCTCGTGCAAATCTGTTGGTAAAGTCATTACACAATGACTTTACAATGCGGATTGAAACAGTTATTCTACCGCACATTATTTCGGATCAGCCAGTCCAAAGTATAAATGACAAAGATTGGAACATGCCAGTTACTCTACCGTTGGCAGATCCCCAGTTCAATAAACCTGGCAAAATCGACATGCTTATCGGTGCAGAACACTATTATGCACTATTGCTCCCACAACAATACAAAATACCCTCTGGTCCAATCATGCAAAAGACCAAGTTGGGATGGGTTGTGGCGGGAAAAATAAAAAATACAAAGATGTCAGTAGCCACGTGTGCAGTACCTAGGGGAGAAGAAACGAATACCCTAATGGAGCGAGTCTGGACCATTGACAATTTGGAAACATCAGAAAGGCATCGTACACCAATGGAAAAGGAGGACGAGAGCCATCGCATAGAGAACTTGCAGACTGCAGCAGATGAGAAATTCATCGTAAAATTGCCGTTTGCTGAACATTCTTCAGCCCTGGGGCCCTCGTTGGAGACTACAAAAAACCGATTCCCCATCATCTCTCCGAGCAACCTGGAAAGGAAAACTAATCATATAAGCCTAGCTGCAACGCAATCAGCAATAGGCGAAGAGTTGTATACCTGTCGACACAGCAACTCATTTGTCAAGGTACAACGCATTGTGGCTTACATGTTGCGATTCTGCTACACGCGATACAGATCAGCAACGACCACGCTGTGTAAAATGGAACTAGACCATGCTCGTAATATAATTCTACAAACAATACAGCAAGCTGAATTTTCAGCTGAACTAAAAGATTTGAAGCGCCACAACACAGTGGACAAAAGGAGTCCCATCTCATCACTCTCACCAATACAAGGGTCAGATGGACTCATGCGAGTTGGAGGTAGATTGGAGCAAGCCCCACTCCCGTATAATGCAAGGCACCAGATTTTGCTGCCTTACAACGATCCAATAGTAAAGATGATATTACAAAAGCTGCATGAAGACAACATGCACTGCGGTGCTCAAACCTTACGAGCAACTGCTAGACAACAATATTGGATCTTGAACGACAAAACTATGTCGAGAAATATCGTTCACAACTGTGTGACGTGCAACAAAGCAAGGCCCAAGTTAATGAATCAAATTATGGGCAATCGGTCACCCGATCGAGTGACACCAACACGCCCGTTTCTCACTACAGGCGTGGACTACTGCGGACCAATTTGGATTCATCATAAAGTTCGCAAAAAGGGCCCAGAAATTAGCATCAGTACTTTCAACATCATTATAAGTCAAGTGGAAAAAGGCTATGCTCATTTTGACAACATAATCGAGACAAACAATAAAGGACTTTCAACGAAATTCAACGTATCAGAGAACAAGATACTAGGCGATACGGATCTGGATGATCTGCAGCTAAAATTGAACACACTCAACAAACAAGAGCTGCCCGAACAAATAAGTTCAGTACAACATCATCATATCGCCGCTTATGCTGCTTTAGTCATATCCGTCCTTGTGCTACTTGCCTATGCATTACGAAAGCAACGTTTTTGGACCTGGCAACCAACACCTACAAGGAATGAAGTCGCCGCTATACCCATGCCATCAGGCCCCAAGAAGATTCACACTGGATCTGGATGATTGTTGATTCACCGATTCAACGGCAGCGAGAATGTTTAGGCTCATATAATTAAATAATAAGCTATTTGCACGAGCGCTGCAGCTTGCGCAGAACACAGCTAAGTAGGTACAGCGCACCGCCTCATATTGCAAACGCTGACTTCAGCGGTTGCCTTCACTTGTGAGGAGCCATATAGCTTTGACATATGATATATGCACCCCTCGCAACAACTACCACATATGCTATAGACAGCCCTCGCAACAACTGCAACGAACGCGTCAGCACATGCTCAGCACATTTCGTCAACCGCAGTAGGTCAGCGGCCGCCACATATTGCAAAACGCTGCACTCAACCGCAGCGGGTCAGCGGCCGCCCCATATGGCACACGCTGACTAGCCTTTCGTCAGCAACAAAATCAACGCCAAGCAGCGATCAGAACCAAAGGCACACTTGCCTTTGGTCGGCATATTATCACAAGAAGCCCACCGTGGGACAACAAGCTCATATCACAACCAGCACGTGCCTACGTCAGCGAACTCCACCACTTGGTTGACCCATATTACGATTGCTGCCCTCAGCGGAAGCATAACAACTGCCACACTAGAGAGTAGGAGCTTGGGAATTGCGATCGCTGCACTTCATGCACGCGCCACACAAAAACTGTCAAATAATGTATTTTAGAGTTAAGAATTTGGTATAAATAAAGCCATGCTCATCAGAGCAAATCAGTTCGAATCTAATCGTCAACTCCGTTGTTTTGATTTCTACCATCGCACTTACTGTGCGCATCGAAGGATCTCACTCTCCGTAGTCCACCTAGCTACAAGTGCTAGTTGCGACGCTCTTAGTAGTCAGTTCATGTGCTGAATACTACCCTTACACACAAATTGTGTGTTTCAAATTACATGTGTATGTATTTATGTTTGTATGTTTGTTTAATATATTTGTTACGCGTATTCCACTTGCACGTGCACAGTCAACGCGAGGTAAGTCGAGGGTGAGCGGTGAACTTGCATGTGCAAGGTGAAGATGAAAAGAATGCAAAGACAAAACCCAGGGATGGGCATGCAAATTACGTTACGAAGCTACGTTACTTATCGATACTTATAATTAATTGGTTGTTGGCTGCTGCTGCCTCCGACATACTCCCCCCGTTGAAAGCGCAAGGGTTTCAACCGACTTGGTCTAAGCGGGCAGAATAGCGATCCTGCCAACGGCTCCTCTGACGGTGCCAGCTGCAGGTTTGATTATTGCAGCTCGCGAGACGCCGTCCTTTCCAGAGATATGTTATTTCGGGTTCTTCGATTGTGGCTATTATGATTGTGGCTCTGGCTGTGGCTATGATTATGATTTTGATTCAGGTGCTGTTGCTGTTGTTGATGATGGTGAGGATGATGATTTCGCGTACTGCGAATTATTGTGGAGCCACCCAGCGCCGACGATGAGGCAATTGACATCGGCACACCAGTCGCCTTGGACACCAGCATGGTGCAGGAACATAATGTGGATGACGATGAGGCAATTGACATCGGTACACCCGTCGCCATGGACACCAGCGTGATGACTTCGCGCACTGCGAATTATTGTGGAGCCACCCAGCGCCGACGAGGCAATTGACATCGGCACACCAGTCGCCTTGGACACCAGCATGGTGCAGGAACATTATGTGGTGAAGCTGGCCAGCGCTGAGCTAAGCGTTCCCGTTGAGTGTATGATTGGCGAATGGAGTTCCAATCAGGAAATGCCCAAGAGTGAGAGCTTCTAGGTCGCTTGCGTTTTCTGAAATGGGACAAAGAGGTAGTAAGTTCAACATTGCAGAAATTTCGCGATAGAAGTGGTGTTGGTTTGTTGTATGCAGCCAAATGATGTGTCCGGCTGAGATGATGCTGATGAGCGCTCGCTGGCAGATGTTGCAGCATGTTGTTGCTGTTGTCGTTGCCAGCGCCCAGCGACAATGCAGCGCCCGATGAGGAAGAGGAGGAGCCGACCACAATAGTTGTTTGTTGGGTGCTACCTTTGCGCACCAACTCCTTCCAGCCATCGACTTCGCTCCGCTTGGTGGCTTGTGTTGCGCCAGCCGCTGAGCCGGTGTTTGATTTATGTGAGTTGCCCGCCGCCTCCTTGCGTGTGGCAATGTTGGTAACAGAATCATTGTTAACCCGGCTGCAGTTTGCTACTGCTGCTGCTTGCTGAACCGGCAGTTTGTGGCTTCGGTGCTGTTGCTGCTGCCGCCGCATGGGTTTCTTGACCTGCTGACGAATTTCAGCAACTTCTTCAATAGTGTCCGAATGCTTGATCGGAGCAGCTAGGGATGTGTGGTTGGGAATAGCACAGCCTCCAGAAACTATCCAGCCTAATTTGGTCTTCTGAAGCGTGGGTAAATGATTTGTCAGACGAATTTGCCCAACGCAAAGCAAGTCGAAAAATATGCCAGCGCCAATCAGCATATCGATCCTTTGACCTTTGTAGAAGAGCGGGTCGGCGAGGTGGCAGTTCTTGGGTATTTTCCATCCTGTGGTATTTATATCGAAGGGAGGCTGATAATCAATTATCTTTTGCGTTACGACTGCAGAAAATGATCCTTGATATGAGCCAGTAGCTGATTGTGCCACAATGTCAACTGATTTGTTGAGCGAGAGAGAAGATTCGCCTATGCCTGATACCAACATATTCGAGCGGCGTGGTTCCAACTGAAGCTGGTTGACGAGACGAGTGGTGACGAAGTTGAGCTGCGATGCTGAGTCCAGCAGAGCTCTGCAAGGTACGAAGGTGCCAGATCGATTTCTGACAAGTATGATGGCCGTTGCAAGCAGCACGTACTCGTTCTCATGGTGTTTCAGGGCTCTAGGTGGCGATGTGGACAAGGAAACAAGTGATGCGCCTTGAGCACGCGTTGTGTCGGGCAGCTGAGATGCGGCAGGACTTGTGCCCCAATGTAGCAATGAGTGGTGCTTCTGCTGGCAATGTCTGCAGTGACCAGATTTGCATTGCTGTGGACTATGCCCTTTGCGAAGGCAGTTAAAGCAGAGGTGCAGCCTTTTAGCTTCTGTATAGCGAATGGTGGGAGTTAAATTTGTGAATAGTGTACATTTTAATAAATCATGATCAGCAGATTCGCAAAAGACACAAGATTGAGCGGTGGTGACAATTTGTGTATTGCGGTTCTGTACATACGATTTTCCCACATGCTTGCCAGGTGTGTGCGTTGCTGTGGCAAATTCTAAATTTTCCATCATGCGGCATCTTCTTTCCAAGAATGTGGACATGTCGGTCCATTTTGGTAGCCCTTTCAGGGGTAGTGCTTCCTCCCACTTCTCCTGCGTGGCTTGATCCAATTTGGATGTGATCAGGTGAATCAGCAATCCATCTGCAACGGCGTCAGCAGATGCCACTGCGTGCAACGCGCGCAGATGTGAATTGATGCTGTCACTCAATTGACGCAGACTGCTTGCCGACCCCTTGTCCACACCTGAGAGCCTGAATATGGAACGGATGTGTGCCTGAAAATGCAACAATTTATTATCAAAACGATTTATCAACAATTCCCTGGCTTTGTCGTAATTGTCCTCCGTTGGTTCAAATGCGCGAATCGCTTCCAACGCAGGTCCAGCTAGGCATGATCGCAGATGTTGAAACTTCTCCACTTTCGTTATTTCCTCATTCTGGCCGACGACAGTGTTATACATGGCGAAGAAATCGGGCCAGTCGAGGTTCGTTACAACTGGCGCCCAACGCTGGTGGTGGTGATAATTGATACATAGTTGAATATATTAAACGAAAAATATGGTTCGCGCGTGGGTGTACAACGTCAAAAAAGAGGAAGTGATCAAATATGGAGACGAGCTCCAAGTGGAAGTGAGTGGCACTCTGGATGTTATGCGTCGACAGTTTGGAGAGTGGGTGGATATCCACGAATCCAAACCTGCATACGCCACACGGATTGCAGAATTGGCGGCTGTACATAGCAGAGCGTCACCGGCGAGGGAAAGCGTGCAGGCTACGGACACAAAGAAGACGACAAACGCTGATGTCGTCCATTTAAGTGTGCCGACTACCAGCGCAGCGGCACGTGCTCGAGACACCATCCAGCCAGCAGTAGAAACACCGGTACCACAGCCTTCCAAGAGGGTATCGATATGTGAACACGCGGCGACGACCATGGCCCAAGAATACCCAAGGGTAGCGAAGCAAGTTCGGGAGTGGAACTTTCGCTTCGACGGCACAACGGAGCCGCTCGAATTCTTGGAGCAGCTCGAGTGGTCAGCGGACACTTACGGACTAAATCTGGATCTGGTTCCCAGAGCCTCTGAAGTGGTACATAGCCAATAACCAGCACTGGACGAGCTGGGAATCGTTCATTCAGAGTTTCCAAAGGTATTTCCTCCCAAGGGACTACTTCGAAAACTTGAAGGACGAAGTCAACCGCAGACGTCAGGCTATGAACGAGCCATTCAAGGCATACATGGTGGAAATGCAGACGCTCATGCGACCGCTGCAGTATGCGGCGGACAAGCAGTTGCAGAAAATTTACAACAACAGCTTACCAGACCTGCGAGCGTACGCACGGCCAGATCAATTCGGCGATTTGGAGGAATTGATGTATTTGGCCGTCGTATTTGAGGAACTCGAGGCGGACAGAGCAAAACTGAGACTGGAAAGCCTCATGAAACAGCCGAGGTACAACGCTCCGCAGCAGCGACAGGTACACGCCCACCAGAGACACATAGAACAGCCGAGGTACAACGCCCCTCAGCAAAGGCAAGTACAACTTCCACCTCAGAGGTTCAGGGAGCCACCACGACGACAGATGGAGGTCCCACAAACAAGTCGCTACCGCCAAACAGAACCGGCACCGCGGCAAGACGGCTCACGGCTCATGCGGCTAGCGGACAGTGGCCAGACACTGAGAGCTGAAGCCGATGCGAGACCCAGGCCAGCCCCGAGGACGAGACGCGACAACGCACAAACGCACATACACAATCCTGCGATGGCCTGCAGACTCTGCGGCCAGGACGGACATCTAGCGATAGAGTGCACGAACGCTACGCTGGATTATTGCTGGATGTGCGGACGTGTTAGAGTTCGCACGCCAGCGTGTTGTTCGTCGGGAAACGGACAAAGGCGTCCGCCACTGAGGGGCGAGCGGGAGCCGAACAGGACAGCCCCAAGGCGCTAATCGGCAGCCTGCAGGACGAGGGAGCGCAGCTGACAGCGACCGTGGAAATCGGCAGCTGTCAGTATAAGGCTACAATAGACACAGGTGCCACGAGTAGTTTCGTTAGCGAGGAACTAGCTTGTGGACTGGTCAACGTAGGCCGGAGATGCGCAACCGACCGGCGAGTCCGCATGGCAGATGGCCGAAACAGCGGAGTCCAAGAACAAGTCGAGGTGAACATCAGGCTTGGAAGGAGCAATATGGACATCGCACTGTTAATGCTCCCAGGAGTAATAGACGACTTAGTTCTTGGATGGGATTTTCCGTCTGGCATGGGCACGTTTTTGGAGTGCGCCGGACTGAAGATTAAGATACCCGGAGACGAACCCAGAAAGCACCAGGAGGAGAGGCTGTCCGTGGCAAAGACGGTCCTGCCACCAGCTGATCCAGACGCAGAAATCGCCGACTTTCTGCAACGGGAAGTAGCCGCATTCGAGGCTATTGAGGGAACATCGCCCATAGCGGAGCATCGAATTATCATGAGCGACGATCGTCCGATAAAGCAGCGATACTTCCCGAAGAACCCAAAGATGCAGGCCGAAATCAACGAGCAAGTAGACGAACTGCTGGCCAAGGGATGCATCGAACCATCGAAAAGCCCACACAGCGCTCCAATCGTGATGGTGAAGAAGAAGACGGGAAAGTGGCGCCTGTGCGTAGACTTCAGGCAATTGAATGCCAAGTCGATAAAGGATGCATGCCCGCTGCCAAGAGTCCACCATATCCTGGATCAGTTGAGAGAGGCGAGATACGTCTCGAGCCTAGACCTCAAGAACGGCAACTGGCAGATCCCGATGGAAAGAGGGAGCCGAGAGAAGCCGGCATTCACAGTGCCGGGAAAAGGACTGTTCCACTGGAAAGTTATGCCATTCGGACTCCATTCGGCACCGGCTACGTTCCAGAGAGCCCTGGATCGCGTGATCGGACGCCGAGATGATGCCACATGCATTCGCATATTTGGATGACATCATCGTGATCGGGAAGACACGCGAGGAACACATGGACAACCTGAGGGAAGTGTTCCGACGGCTGAGGGCAGCAAACCTCAAGATAAACGTGGAGAAGTGCGACTTCTTCAAGAAGGAGCTGAAATATCTGGGTCCTCAGGTCACGGAAGACGGAATCCGCACCGACCCAGAGAAGGTAGCTGCTATCGCCGAGCTGAAACCGCCTGGAAACGTAAACGAGCTTCGGCAGTACTTGGGAGTGGCATCGTGGTACAGGCGTTTTGTGCCAGATTTCGCCACAACGGTGCACCCACTGAACGCGCTGCTAAAAAAAGGAACCAAATGGGAATGGACAAAAGAACGGCAGGAAGCCTTCGAGACGGTGAAGTCGAAGCTAACACGATCCCCTGTGTTAGCATGCCCGGATTTCTCAAGGCCATTTTGCTTGCAGACGGATGCTAGCAACTATGGCTTGGGAGCGATACTGACCCAAAACTCAGAGGAGGGTGAACGGGTCATATCGTACGCAAGCAGATCTTTAAATGGTGCGGAGCGCAACTACTCTGCGACCGAAAAAGAGTGCCTTGCAATAATCTGGGGCATAAGGAAGCTGCGACCTTACTTGGAAGGATACCACTTCACCGTCATCACGGACCATATGGCACTGAAGTGGCTCAACTCCATCGAGAGCCCCTCAGGCGGGATTGCGAGATGGGCACTGGAGCTGCAACAATTCGACTTTGATGTCAAATACAGGAAGGGGAACCTGAACGTTGTTGCAGATGCGCTATCTCGACAGCCCCTGAAAGATACGTGCCGCAGGATAGCGACGGTGGAAGACGCAATGGACCAAGCAAACAACGACTGCCACTGGATCCAGAAGATGCGAACCACCATCGCCAAGAACCCAAGAAAATTTCCAGACTACATGGAGGAGTCTGGAAATTTATACAGGCACATCCCTCACAGAGCCGGAACAGAGGATGTGACGGCCTGGAAATTGTGTGTGCCAACTGGCAAAAGGTCAAAGGTTCTGAGCGAGAACCATAACACCGCCGCCGCAGGCCATACGGGAAGCCGGAAAACAATAGCCCGAGTAGCAGCACGCTACTATTGGCCAGGTTTGTACAGAGATGTTCGAGCATATGTTCAACGGTGCGAAATATGCCAACAGTACAAGCCGAGTCAATTGGCCGCGGCAGGACAAATGCTGACGCAGATACCCGAAGAGCCCTGGAGCACGGTGTGTGCAGACTTTGTGGGACCACTACCAAGGTCTACACATGGAAACACGATGCTGTTGGTCCTCATAGACCGCTTCTCGAAGTGGACCGAAATGGTACCACTTAGAAGCGCTACAACAGCAGCACTGCAAAAGGCCTTCAGGGAGAGGATTCTGGCACGATTCGGTGTACCAAAGGTATTAATAACCGACAACGGCACACAGTTCACCAGCAGGGCGTTCAAAAAGTTCCTGGAGGATATGGGTGTTAAGCACCAATTTACGCCCTACCGCAAGAAAACCCACGAGCCAATCGCACCGTGAAAACGATGATCGCGCAGTTTGCGAGGAACAACCAGAGGAGGTGGGATGAGGCGCTACCCGAGCTGACACTGGCAGTCAACACCAGTGTATCGAGCACTACAGGGTACAGCGCCGCTTTCATCACACAAGGACGGGAGCCGAGGCTACCAAAGGCGCTGTTCGACGAAGTGGCGATCGGTACGGGCCAAGTAACGCAAACGCCGACCGAAAACGAAATTAGAAGCAAAGAGATTTTCGAGATCGTTCGGCGGAGCTTGGAGAAGGCGTCTCAGGACCAAGCGAGGCACTACAACCTTCGTCGCAGGCAATGGAATCCCAAAATTGGAGACAGGGTGTGGGTGAAGCTTCACCACCTGTCAAATGCGGCTGAGGGATTCGCAGCCAAACTGGCACCAAGATACGGCGGCCCGTATCAAATCGTGGATTTCACGTCGCCGGTGATATGTAAGCTGAAGAGCTCGGCGGAGAAGCGGATAAGGACGGCCCATGTGAGCGATTTGAAGCCGCACAGCAACGAGGCAGGTGAGTCCCTGAATCCCCAAAATTAAAAGGGGGGGAAGATAAGTGTGTCTCCAAGACAAAAATTGGATTCACACTTATACACCTAGTATAACAACAAAATAAATATATATATGTATATATAATAAAACAAACGCCCAGTAGGAAAAGGGTAAGAATAAAAAAAAAAGGGTATACATAGGTCGTATACACCTATATACATAAAATAATATAATAAATACGGAGAAATTAAATAAAAACTCCCAAAGGAAAGGGTAAGAATAAAATAAAACGAAGGGTATACAAAGGTCGTATACACCTACTTATAACAAAATAGTAATAACTAAACCAATATATATATATATATATATACACATAAATAAAATAAAACACCAAGCATAACAAAAAAAAATAACTATAAACAATAATTGGAGCCCTAAGGCGGGTCCAAACTAGGTAGACAGCCCTGATCGCGGCGAAAAGTCAATACGCCACAGCTATTGCCGAGAGCAAACAACAGCTATGACAGTGGGAGAGGATGGCCATGACCTGCGCTTAAAGTTCACGCGCAAAGTGCAACGGCCGTCGAAAGCGTTATGCTTACCGCTGACAAACAACGGCAACAACGCTTGCACTTCAAGGGAATAAGTGCAACGACCACCGAAAGAACAAAACCGCACACACGCTAGAGAGCGTAAGCGCTAGAGAGCGTAAGCGCTAGAGAGCGTAAGCGCTAGAGACTGTAGGCTCTCCAAGCAATGAAAACGTCCGCTCGTCGCTTTGGCGGAAATTTGCAACAACACTGCTCACACGCCAAAGAGCGCAAGCGCAGCGATCGCCGAAAACGTTTCGCACATCGCTGTTGACGAATCGGACAACAACAATGGTTGCACTGGGAGAGCGCTAGCGCCGCGACTAGCGAAAAACGTTCGCTCACCGCGATTGACGAATCAAGCAACAACAATGGTTCAACTGGGAGAGCGCAAGCGCTGCGACTAGCGAAAAACGTTCGCTCACCGCGATTGACGAATCAAGCAACAACAATGGTTGCACTATGAAGAGCACAAGTGCATCGACCACCGAAAACGTTTCGTTTGGCGCTTAGCAACAGCGGATTTAAGCACTAGTGTAGAGGCGTGCGCAAAACCAAAATTCCGTTGGTTAATCACGCACACTAGTGTTGAGACAGGCACCGGTTAATAGAACAACCCGAGAGAGAGGGTAATAATGAGTGTTTGGTTACGCAGTTATCCGCGCCAAACAACACTTAAAGCAGCTTCTCTTTTAATATTTTTCTCTTCGATAAGTTATGCTCTGCGCAGCATAAAGAGCAAATTAACGTAAAGATCATAACTGTTGTTTTGTATATGCTCATCGGCATTTGGTTTTATTACACTTGTTTTCGTTTTGCTTGCCCTTTGCCTTAGCTGAGCGCAAGCAGCAGCTGCAATTCGGCAGCTAATTAGTTCTATTTCGTCAATCGAGAATTCAAGTCGCGGCATTGTGTTCGACACCGCAGATCGGCGGATTGGTTCGAACAATTAAAGGTGGAAAGCTCAAATCGGAGCTAATAATAAACAATTGTAAATATTTTAATTTTGGCCACGAAGGCAAATAAACTTAATTTATAGAAAAGCAAATTTCGGTGCGTTTCTATTTATTTGTGTGACTTTGAAAAATTCGATAGCTATTGAAAAAGCTCATTAGCTCAACATTGGTGACCCCGACGTGATTTAATTAGCTCTGTTTGTTTAAATAAATACAAATTATTTAAAGTAAAGAGTTAATAAAACTCGCGCCCGCGCTCTTGCATTGTTGTCGATATTCTCGGTTCGTTTTGTGCTCACTTTCGGTTCAAGTGTTTGACCTCAAATTGACATTGGCGCCTGCGCAGTCAATTCGCTTATCGCGTTTGCTTAAACAATTGCAGCAGCCGTTTCTGCATTGTTATTGCTTGTCCCGTTTCGTTTTGCTTGCGCTTATGAACAAGGTGTTTCACATTTCGTCGTTTGAACTGGTGTGTTAAAGCTGTAGTGAAAAATTCCGTGATTCCTAAAGGAATATTAAAAAGCATAATTCTGCTGCCGTTCAGTCTCGTACTGCCCCGTTTTACAAAGCCAAGGCCAAAGCTATTGATGAGCAGGTAAAACGGATGGCCAAAGCAATCGCTCCGGAGCAAATTGTGCATCTCAGCGAACAAGAGTTGGCTGTTCGGCTCGAGGCGTTGGAAAGTGCTCAGCAGGCATTTTACAATATGCATGACGCGTTGGAGGAGCTGGATTATGATGAAATCTGGAGTGAATTACGGGCATGTTTTGAAGACCTCTCAATATTAGTGAAAACTTGCTTGCGACGCGAAATTGACAAACGAAAGTCGTCGTCGCCGTTGTGCTCGACTATGAGGCAATGTACCTGTGGTGACAATCACACATTGTCTCAAAGCCGAATCCGGTTGCCTGATATCAAGCTGCCCGAGTTTTGTGGAGGATACACAAAGTTTGCAGAGTTCATAGCGATGTTCTCTTCAATCATTGATGCGGACTCAGGACTTTCGGATGTGGAGAAGTTTCAGCACTTGCGATCGTGTCTGAAAGGATCAGCCTTGGATAGTGTTTCTTCGTTGGAAATCAGCAGCGCTAACTATCCAGTTGCATTGGAGCTCCTTAAAAAACGGTTTAACAACAAGCGTCTCATTTTCCAAGCACATATCACGGAGATATTGGGATTAGATTGCATCGAGTCGTCGTCAGCGGTAAAACTTCGAACCGTTTCGGATACGGTTAATTCCAACATGCGCGCTCTACAAAGCCTGGGCAACGTTGAGCATATTGCGGGATTCATTATCGTGCACAGTTTGTTGCAGAAAGTGGACAAGGCAACGCAGATTAGTTGGGAGGAGACAGCACCGATGGATACTATTCCTACTTGTGAGCAGTTCTTGGCATTTCTGGATCGACGATGTCAAAGGTTGGAAAATGTGGAACACGCTATGGCAACGTATACGCCTAGCTCTAAGGTGGGAAAAAGTAGTAAAATCGTTAACACTAGCAGAAAGGCCTTTGTCGCTACTAACTCCAACACAAATAAATGTGTGTTCTGTGAGACCTTTGGCCACTTAATTTATAACTGTTCCCGTTTTGGAAATCTGTCTCCGCAACTGCGTCTACGAGAGGTAAAGAAGCTCAACCTTTGCATTAATTGCCTGTGTAAAGGTCATCGGCTAAAGGAGTGCAGCTCCACTACCTGCAACCGCTGCAAGGCCAAGCATCATACGCTTCTGCATTTTGAGAATCAGATTGTAGCCCAAAATCTTAGTCAAGACGTGGTGCTCTTGGCAACTGCTGTAATCAACATTAGAAGTCGTACTGGAGTTTTAGTCCCTTGCCGAGCGCTACTGGATTCTGGATCGCAGGTGCACATCATCACATCTCGTTTAGCTCAACACCTCCAGCTGCGCAAGCATCGCTCACCTACTTTGATCTCAGGATTGGGGGAGTCTACTGTTGCCTCAGAAGGCTATTCAGCCGATATAAGTTTTCAATCGCGAGCATCTGCCTACTCTGCCGACATCTCAGTTCTCGTAGCTCCATCTATAACTGGAAATCAGCCTAGCTACGATGTCGACACTGAGCTCTGGAATATACCCTCAAATATTCGCTTGGCTGATCCAGAGTTCTTCAAGGCGCACAAAATTGATTTGTTAATTGGAGCTGGCCTGTTTTTTGAATTGTTGTGTGTTGGTCAAATCAAAATCGCTCCTGGTTTGCCTATTCTTCAAAAAACTCAACTGGGCTGGATAGTGACAGGAGGAACTTCTTCAGCGAGCCCTGCCTCATTGATGGTCACTAGCTCGGTTATAATGCCATATCCTAGCCCAGATCACAAGCTTGATGAAATCGTTCGTCGGTTTTGGGAGGTAGAATCGTGTTCCCGTTTAGTCAATGAATCTACCAAGGAGGAACTTGACTGTGAAGCGCATTTTAAACAAACTTTTGCTCGTTTGGACACTGGCGAATATTCGGTTCGCCTTCCAGTCAAGCATGCTGTGGATCTAATTGGAGATTCGTATCAGCAGGCATATCGTCGTTTTTGCAACCTGGAACGCAAATAAGAACGTCATCCTGGTTTGAAGTCGCAATATTCAGCATTTATCAAGGAGTATCTGGATTTGAATCACATGTCTCTTGTGGAGTCGGACATGCTAAGTCGCTGCAAGTATTATCTTCCTCATCATTGTGTTCTTAAGGAAGATAGCTCAACAACTAAGCTTAGAGCTGTTTTTGATGGTTCGGCCGTGTCTTCGTCTGGCTATTCCCTGAATGAAATCCTCATGGCAGGCCCAACAATTCAACGCAAGCTGTTCGCTACACTGTTGCAGTTTAGGACATTCCCAATAGCCTTGACTGGTGACATTGACAAAATGTACAGGTGCGTTAGGATGGCTGAACCCGATTCCTATCTGCAATGTATCTTATGGCGTGATTCACCTCATCAGGAAATTCAAGTTTTAAAGCTGGATACTGTCACCTATGGCACAAAGCCAGCTTCTTTTCTGGCGGTTCATCACTGGAGGTGACTCTGCCGAGGAAGTAATTTATATTATGGAGCAAACAGTCAGCCTGCTTCGAAAGGGAAACTTTAAACTTAGGAAGTGGTGCTCCAACGATCCTCGCGTACTTCAACACGTTCCTGATGAGGAAAAGGAGACTTTTTTAAAATTTGACGATGGCACGGATGTCTCGAAGACTCTCGGACTTGCGTGGAATCCAGCCTCTGACTGCCTTCTGTTCAACTTTTCGCCTATGAAAGCGCCTGAAAAGCCTAGCAAACGGTGTGCTGTCTACCATTGCTCAGTTCTATGACCCGCTTGGATTTATCGGACCCGTGGTAGCCAAGGCCAAAATCTTTTTGCAGCACATTTGGAGAGAGCAATTGGATTGGGATGAGAGTCTTCCTGCTTCTTTGCACTGTTCTTGGAATAGCTTGTGTGCCGATATTTGCAACACAGAGCAAATAAAACTCCCTCGACTGGTCGTTGTTCCAAAGGGCATCATCGAAGTTCATGGTTTTAGTGATGCGAGCATTGAGGCTTACGGTGGATGCATTTACGTTGTATCCATAACAGAGGGAAGGCGCATAGCTCATTTGTTGTGCTCTAAGTCTCGTGTGGCACCTTTACGAACTCTCACAGTACCAAAGCTGGAATTATCTGCTGCTGCACTGCTATCTCAACTTATTCGCGAAGTAGCTCAAATGAAGTTATTTAACTGCAGATACTATTGTTGGTCGGATTCGGCAGTTGTCTTATCCTGGATACGTGATGAGCCTTCGCGCTTCCAAACGTTCACGGCTAATCGGATATCTTTAATACAAGAGCTTACGACAGGAATGGAATGGCGCTACGTACCGACGGAATGCAACCCGGCAGACATTCTTTCTAGAGGAGCACTTCCAAGCGACCTTTTAGAATCATCGTTGTGGTCTCATGGTCCCGATTTCTTAACCAAAGGAGAGTGCGACTGGCCCGCATCATGTTTACCGGCCCGGACGCTTCCTGAGCTGCGGCAAAAGGTGCTAGTTACCATCTCTAGATGCTCTGATGTCAGCTTAGGATGCAAGTTTGCAAATTCTTTTCATAACCTGCGTCGTGTCTTCGGATATATATATAAATTTCGCAATCGCATCAGGGATGCCAGTCTAACGGTAGATTGGATACACAAGGGCACTCAACTACTCTTGCGGAGCATCCAGATGGCGAATCTGAGTGATGAGTATAGGGCTCTTCAAGACGGACGGACTATCAAATCATCCAGCTCTATTGCCTCGCTTACCCCATTCATCGATGAGTTTGGACTTCTTCGTGTTGGTGGCCGTCTAAAACACTCGAGCCTGGATTTCGATGCTCAGCATCCCATCATACTTCCGGGACATCATCCTGTCACACGCGCCATCATCATGCATTTTCACAGGCGTCAGCTGCATGCCGGACCTCGTTCTCTGCTTGCTCATATTCGGCTCCACTATTGGCCTATTGGTGGGCGTAAGACTGTCTCCAGCGTAACAACAAAATGCATTATGTGTTTTCGAGCAAAACCGATCCTGGCTGAGACAATCATGGCTGATCTTCCCCGCGATCGTGTTAGTGGCTCGCATCCTTTCGCTGTCACTGGAGTGGACTATTGTGGACCGTTTTATTACAAGAGCGAGAGTCGTAACAAAGGACCAGTAAAATGCTACATCTCGGTCTTCATTTGCTTCGCAACAAAGGCGGTGCATCTCGAACTGGTTCCTGATTTGACAACAGCAGCCTTTCTCAATGCACTTAAGAGGTTTGTTCTTACCAGATGTAAACCTGTTCGCATATGGTCGGACAATGCGACAAATTTCGTCGGAGCCAAGAATGACTTAGCTGAACTCAAGCGACTCTTCCTCAGCGAGAAGCACATCGACTCTGTCCGACAGTTTTGTGTCTCTGACGACATCGAATGGGAATTCATCCCACCCCGCTCACCCCACTTTGGTGGACTTTGGGAGGTGGCGGTGAAGACAGCAAAATACCATTTCTATCGGTCGGTCGGACCCTCGGTTTTCCCCTGGATGATCTGCGCACACTGGTTTGCCACATTGGGGCAATAATAAACTCTCGACCTCTTTTTCCACTTTCAGAGCACCCTGCAGATCTGGATACTGCGCCACTCACACTTTATCCGGAGCCGGATGTCACCAAGCTAAACGTTAGCCGCCTAGATCGATGGCAGCGTATAGCTTATTATCAGCAAATTTTCTGGAGTCGTTGGCGTGATGAATATTTAACGCTTCTTCAGCAACGGTCCAAATGGAGAAAATCCTACCCGGGTGTTCACATCAACGATGTTGTCCTTGTAAAGGATGAAAACTTGCCACCCCTTAAATGGCCACTGGCTCGTGTGGTCGAGCTTGTTGCTGGTGCTGACGGCGTTTCCCGAGTAGCTGTTCTCAAGACGTCAACTGGAACAATAAAGAGAGCTGTGCGCAAGTTGTGTGCGCTTCTGAAAGAGGATGCTGTTGAAAGCCCGTGTCTTTCAACGGGAGGAGAATGTTTGGTTACGCAGTCAAACAACAATTAAAGCAGCTTCTCTTTTAATATTTTTCTCTTTGATAAGTTATGCTCTGCGCAGCATAAAGAGCAAATTAACGTAAAGATCATAACTGTTGTTTTGTATATGCTCATCGGCATTTCGTTTATTGTATTTGTTTTCACTTTGTTTGCCCTTTGCCTTAGCTGAGCTCAAGCAGCAGCTGCAATTCGGCAGCTAGTTAGTTCTATTTGGTCAATCGAGAATTCAAGTCGCGGCACTGTATTCGATACCGCAAGTCAACAAATTAATTCGAACAATTAAAAGTGTAAAGCTCAAATCGGATCTTATAATATACAATTGTAACTATTTTAATTTTGGCCACGAAGGCAAATAAACTTAATTTATAGAAAGGCAAATTTCGGTGCGTTTCTATTTATTTGTGTGACTTTGGAAAAATTCGATAGCTATTGAAAAAGCTCATTAGCTCAACAATACCAACTTCCTGGTAGCTTTTGGGCTGATTTTGCTCCACTCATCCCGCAGAGCATTTTTGAGGTCCTCTTTGCTGGATTTGCTGTGTTTCCTGATGTTATTTTCCAGCAGAGCCCACCAATTCTCAATAACATTTAAGTCTTGAGACTGGGCCGGTGGAATTATCATGTGGGGGCAGTTCCTGATGAGCCAGAACTGTACAATCTTGGCCTTATGCTTGGGATCGTTGTCCTGGTTGAACCGGAAAGTACGTCGGATTCCTACTGTTTAGAGGAGTGCGCCTTTTTCACGCTCACCTATGTTCGAATTGAGTTCTGAATTATGTGTGATTATTTATTTATTTCTTATTTATACAATTTTCTCTCCATATGCCTATATTATAATGTATAGGCTTAGTTTACAGTATGTTTTGTGTGTTTCAAATTATATATGTATGTATTTATGTCTGTATGTTTGTTTAATATATTTGTTACGCGTGTTCCGTTTGCCCATGCACAACCGACGAGTGATAAATCGAGAGTGTCAGATGAACTTGCATGTGCAAGGTGAAGATGAAAAGGCAAAGACAAAACCCAGGGATGGGCATGCAAATTACGTTAGAAAGTTACGTTACTTATTTTATGATTCTTATAATTAATTGGTTGTTGGCTGCTGCTGCCTCCGACATACTCCCCCCGTTGAAAGTCCAAGGGTTTCAACCGACTTGGTTCCAAGGGGCAGAACAGCGATCTTGCCAACGGCTCTTTTGACGGTGCCAGCTGCTGTTTTAATTATTGCGACTCGCGAGACACCGTCCTTTCCAGTAATGGTGCTCTCGACCCGGCCAAGACGCCATTGGAGGGGTGGCACGTTGTCATCCTTCAGCACCACGATTGAGTTGATCCTCAGGTTAGGCGTCGTTGAGCGCCATTTTGAGCGTTCTTGCAGCAATGACAAGTAGCTGGTGCTCCATTTGCGCCAAAATGCCTGCTGCATTTGACATAAGCGCTGCCAGCGACTTAGGCGATTGATGTCGAGATGCGTTAAGTCGGGTTCTTCAATTGTGGCGTATGGAGATCCAATCAGGAAGTGCCCAGGAGTGAGAACTTCTAGTTCGCTTGGATTCTCTGAAATGGGACAAAGAGGTCGTGAGTTCAACATTGCAGAAATTTCGCATACAAGGGTTCGAGGCTCGTAAAATGTGAGGACAGAATTTCCAACAACGCAATAGAAGTGGTGCTTGGCAGATTTTACCGCAGCCTCCCACAAACAACCAAAATGGGGAGACCTAGGCGGAATGAAATTCCATTTGATTCCGATCGAAAGGCAAGAGTTCGAAAGCTCCTTAATATGAGGGTCACTCAAAAAGAGTAGCCCCAACTCTTTCAGCAAAATTTGTTGCATTGTCGGACCAGATTGAATTGGGTTTGCCTCTGATGCTGATGAATCGCTTTAGTGAAGCGATGAACGATGCGGTTGATAAGTCCTCAACCAATTTCAAATGTACTGCCTTGGTGGCAAAACAAACGAATATTGCTATGTAGCACTTTGTGGGCGGCCTGTTCCTGACTTCTGACTTGATAAGGAATGGTCCACAAAAATCAATTCCAGTTGTGCAGAACGGGCGGCCTGGTTGCACTCGATCTGCTGGTAGCGGTGCCATGATGTGCTCGAGAAGCTTGGGCTTCATTCGAAAACAACGAATGCATTTGCCGATGACTGCTGACACGGTTTTTCGTCCGCCAATGGGCCAAAATCGCTGTCGAAGTGCGGCAAGCTTTGTGGTCCACTGTGTAGGAACTGGCGGTGAAAATGATCGATAATGGCGATGGTGACGAGGTGCTGAGCTGGCAGAATTATTGGGTGCTTTGCCTCGTAATCCAAAGACGAATTCTGAAGACGCCCGCCAACGCGAATTAATCCGAAGCTGTCCATAATCGGATTTAACGATATAAGTGTTGATTTTGATGCTACAACCTTCATTTGGATTCCTCTAAGTAGAAGATGTGTACCGGCCTTTATGTCGTCAACTGTGAGTGGACCTTTGGAACGATCTTGATCATTCGTCTTGACCTGAGAGGACCTGTATATGTATCCAAAGACTCGTTGCATCTTGCCAAAGGAGTTTTGGTACTTGCATCTGAACGATATATCAAGCTTGTCCGTTACAATTAAGGCATGACGACGACGTTCGGGCAGATCTGAGCGGGTAGGAATGTCTGGCGGCCAATCATGAGCGCAGAAAGGCACGTCCTTCACGCCAAAGAGTTGATTCCGAAAGTTCGAGTGCTCCGCAGCCACGCGATAGTATGTCAGCTGGGTTCAAGTGGGTAGGAACGTGGTTCCAAATCATCCCCTTCGTGCGCTCCTGAATCTGAGATATTCTGTTGGATACAAAAATTTTAAATTCAGTTGGAGCTTGTCGAATCCAAGAGAGTGCAATAGTCGAGTCAAACCAACAATAGAACCGACAAGGGTGCGGTGCGCATTGAGCGATGTTAGAACCAAACGAGGGAATTTGAGCGTACCATCTACGGCTATTTGGAGATGTGCTCAATCCAGGCAGAGTGTAGAGACTGAGGAAGGGCTTCGTCCCAATTGAGTTTGTCCTTCCACAGCGTCTGTAAGAATATCTTAAGTTTGGTGATTATAGGAGATATTAACCCCAGGGGGTCGTAGAATTTAGCGATTGTGGCTAGTATTGTACTCTTGGTTACAACGTTGCCGGAGAGAGTAGACGACGGACTGAATAGAAGATAATCAGAGCCAGACCCAGGGCCTTCTTGACATCGGTTCCATCGTCGAACTTCACCATTTTTTCGCAGTCCGCTTCCAGCTCGCCATCCAGAGCTGTTTCCTCACTTGAACACCATTTTCGAATAGGAAAGTGTCCTCTTCGGAGCAGCTCCTTGACCTGCTGACGAATTTCAACAACTTCTTCGATGGTGTCGCCTCCAGTAATTAGATCATCAACGAAGAAATCCCTTCGAATGATTTTTGACGCAAGGGGTAGCGAGTTTTCTTTGTCGTAAGAAAGCTGTTGCATAGCTCGAATAGCTAAAAATGCCGCAGGCTTTGTTCCGTATGTAACGGTGGACTTCGTCGCTCGCCTTGTCGCGCCATAGGATGCATTGAAGGTCTGGATGAGTCACGCGAACACAGCGGTACATCTTGCAGATGTCCCCGCACAAGGCAACCTTATAAAATCGAAATCGAAGTAATTTGGTGAATATCTTTGGTTGTATGGATGGTCCTGCAAACAATAAATCGTTTAGAGAGAGTCCAGATGTGGTTTTTGCGGAGCCATCAAAAACTACTCGCAACTTGGTCGTGGTGCTATCAAGCTTCTGCACGCAATGATGAGGTAAGAAATATTGAGGCACAGCATATTGCTTGGAGGCTAATGACATGTGTTTCAAATCAATGTACTCCTTCATGAATGCAACGTACTTCGACTTTAGAGATGCATTTTTGGCCAATTTCGATTCGAGTGCATTGAATCGACGTAGGGCACTGTTGTATGAATCCCCAAGCGCATCGAAGGGATCCTTGGCTGGGAGCCGAACTGTGTACTCGCCTGATTCAAGACGCGAATAATTGCGGAGAAATAGTTCTTCACAAATAGTATCGTCATCCGACGGCATATCTGCAGTGCCGCAATTATTGTCTATTTCCCACAACTGCTTGACTAAATCGAACAACGGTTCAGATTCCGCATGCTTGCTCGCTGCCGCTAGAGATGAGTGTTTGGGAATAGCACAGCCTCCAGAAACTATCCAGCCTAATTTGGTCTTCTGAAGCGTGGGTAAATGATTTGCCAGACGAATTTGCCCAACGCAAAGCAAGTCGAAAAATATGCCAGCGCCAATCAGCATATCGATCCTTTGACCTTTGTAGAAGAGCGGGTCAGCGAGGTGGCAGTTGTTGGGTATTTTCCATCCGGTGGTATTTATATCGAAGTGAGGCTGATAATCAATTATCTATTGCGTTACGACTGCAGAAAATGATCCTTGAAAGGAGCTAGTAGCTGATTGCGCAACAATGTCAGCTGCTTTGATGAGCGAGAGAGAGGATTCGCATATGCCTGATACCAACATATTCGAGCGGCGTGGTTCCAAATGAAGCTGGTTGACGAGACGAGTGGTGACAAAGTTGAGCTGCGATGCTGAGTTCAGCAGAGCTCTGCAAAGTACGAAGGTTCCAGATCGATTTCTGACAAGTATGATGGCCGTTGCGAGCAGCACGTATTCGTTCTCGTAATGTTTCAGGGCTCTAGGTGGCGATGTGGATAAGGAAACAAGTGATGCGCCGTGCTCAAGGCACTAGGTCGGGCACTTGAGATTCAGCCGAACTTGTGTCCATATGTAGCAATGAGTGGTGCTTCTGCTGGCAATGTTTGCAGTGACCAGACTTGCATTGCTGTAGACTATGCCCTTTGCGAAGGCAGTTAAAGCAGAGTGTTTGGTTACGCATGTATCCGCGCCAAACAACACTTAAAGCAGCTTCTCTTTTAATATTTTTCTCTTCGATAAGTTATGCTCTGCGCAGCATAAAGAGCAAATTAACGTAAAGATCATAACTGTTGTTTTGTATATGCTCATCGGCATTTGGTTTTATTACACTTGTTTTCGTTTTGCTTGCCCTTTGCCTTAGCTGAGCGCAAGCAGCAGCTGCAATTCGGCAGCTAATTAGTTCTATTTCGTCAATCGAGAATTCAAGTCGCGGCATTGTGTTCGACACCGCAGATCGGCGGATTGGTTCGAACAATTAAAGGTGGAAAGCTCAAATCGGAGCTAATAATAAACAATTGTAAATATTTTAATTTTGGCCACGAAGGCAAATAAACTTAATTTATAGAAAAGCAAATTTCGGTGCGTTTCTATTTATTTGTGTGACTTTGAAAAATTCGATAGCTATTGAAAAAGCTCATTAGCTCAACATTGGTGACCCCGACGTGATTTAATTAGCTCTGTTTGTTTAAATAAATACAAATTATTTAAAGTAAAGAGTTAATAAAACTCGCGCCCGCGCTCTTGCATTGTTGTCGATATTCTCGGTTCGTTTTGTGCTCACTTTCGGTTCAAGTGTTTGACCTCAAATTGACATTGGCGCCTGCGCAGTCAATTCGCTTATCGCGTTTGCTTAAACAATTGCAGCAGCCGTTTCTGCATTGTTATTGCTTGTCCCGTTTCGTTTTGCTTGCGCTTATGAACAAGGTGTTTCACATTTCGTCGTTTGAACTGGTGTGTTAAAGCTGTAGTGAAAAATTCCGTGATTCCTAAAGGAATATTAAAAAGCATAATTCTGCTGCCGTTCAGTCTCGTACTGCCCCGTTTTACAAAGCCAAGGCCAAAGCTATTGATGAGCAGGTAAAACGGATGGCCAAAGCAATCGCTCCGGAGCAAATTGTGCATCTCAGCGAACAAGAGTTGGCTGTTCGGCTCGAGGCGTTGGAAAGTGCTCAGCAGGCATTTTACAATATGCATGACGCGTTGGAGGAGCTGGATTATGATGAAATCTGGAGTGAATTACGGGCATGTTTTGAAGACCTCTCAATATTAGTGAAAACTTGCTTGCGACGCGAAATTGACAAACGAAAGTCGTCGTCGCCGTTGTGCTCGACTATGAGGCAATGTACCTGTGGTGACAATCACACATTGTCTCAAAGCCGAATCCGGTTGCCTGATATCAAGCTGCCCGAGTTTTGTGGAGGATACACAAAGTTTGCAGAGTTCATAGCGATGTTCTCTTCAATCATTGATGCGGACTCAGGACTTTCGGATGTGGAGAAGTTTCAGCACTTGCGATCGTGTCTGAAAGGATCAGCCTTGGATAGTGTTTCTTCGTTGGAAATCAGCAGCGCTAACTATCCAGTTGCATTGGAGCTCCTTAAAAAACGGTTTAACAACAAGCGTCTCATTTTCCAAGCACATATCACGGAGATATTGGGATTACATCGCATCGAGTCGTCGTCAGCGGTAAAACTTCGAACCCTTTCGGATACGGTTAATTCCAACATGCGCGCTCTACAAAGCCTGGGCAACGTTGAGCATATTGCGGGATTCATTATCGTGCACAGTTTGTTGCAGAAAGTGGACAAGGCAACGCAGATTAGTTGGGAGGAGACAGCACCGATGGATACTATTCCTACTTGTGAGCAGTTCTTGGCATTTCTGGATCGACGATGTCAAAGGTTGGAAAATGTGGAACACGCTATGGCAACGTATACGCCTAGCTCTAAGGTGGGAAAAAGTAGTAAAATCGTTAACACTAGCAGAAAGGCCTTTGTCGCTACTAACTCCAACACAAATAAATGTGTGTTCTGTGAGACCTTTGGCCACTTAATTTATAACTGTTCCCGTTTTGGAAATCTGTCTCCGCAACTGCGTCTACGAGAGGTAAAGAAGCTCAACCTTTGCATTAATTGCCTGTGTAAAGGTCATCGGCTAAAGGAGTGCAGCTCCACTACCTGCAACCGCTGCAAGGCCAAGCATCATACGCTTCTGCATTTTGAGAATCAGATTGTAGCCCAAAATCTTAGTCAAGACGTGGTGCTCTTGGCAACTGCTGTAATCAACATTAGAAGTCGTACTGGAGTTTTAGTCCCTTGCCGAGCGCTACTGGATTCTGGATCGCAGGTGCACATCATCACATCTCGTTTAGCTCAACACCTCCAGCTGCGCAAGCATCGCTCACCTACTTTGATCTCAGGATTGGGGGAGTCTACTGTTGCCTCAGAAGGCTATTCAGCCGATATAAGTTTTCAATCGCGAGCATCTGCCTACTCTGCCGACATCTCAGTTCTCGTAGCTCCATCTATAACTGGAAATCAGCCTAGCTACGATGTCGACACTGAGCTCTGGAATATACCCTCAAATATTCGCTTGGCTGATCCAGAGTTCTTCAAGGCGCACAAAATTGATTTGTTAATTGGAGCTGGCCTGTTTTTTGAATTGTTGTGTGTTGGTCAAATCAAAATCGCTCCTGGTTTGCCTATTCTTCAAAAAACTCAACTGGGCTGGATAGTGACAGGAGGAACTTCTTCAGCGAGCCCTGCCTCATTGATGGTCACTAGCTCGGTTATAATGCCATATCCTAGCCCAGATCACAAGCTTGATGAAATCGTTCGTCGGTTTTGGGAGGTAGAATCGTGTTCCCGTTTAGTCAATGAATCTACCAAGGAGGAACTTGACTGTGAAGCGCATTTTAAACAAACTTTTGCTCGTTTGGACACTGGCGAATATTCGGTTCGCCTTCCAGTCAAGCATGCTGTGGATCTAATTGGAGATTCGTATCAGCAGGCATATCGTCGTTTTTGCAACCTGGAACGCAAATAAGAACGTCATCCTGGTTTGAAGTCGCAATATTCAGCATTTATCAAGGAGTATCTGGATTTGAATCACATGTCTCTTGTGGAGTCGGACATGCTAAGTCGCTGCAAGTATTATCTTCCTCATCATTGTGTTCTTAAGGAAGATAGCTCAACAACTAAGCTTAGAGCTGTTTTTGATGGTTCGGCCGTGTCTTCGTCTGGCTATTCCCTGAATGAAATCCTCATGGCAGGCCCAACAATTCAACGCAAGCTGTTCGCTACACTGTTGCAGTTTAGGACATTCCCAATAGCCTTGACTGGTGACATTGACAAAATGTACAGGTGCGTTAGGATGGCTGAACCCGATTCCTATCTGCAATGTATCTTATGGCTGATTCACCTCATCAGGAAATTCAAGTTTTAAAGCTGGATACTGTCACCTATGGCACAAAGCCAGCTTCTTTTCTGGCGGTTCATCACTGGAGGTGACTCTGCCGAGGAAGTAATTTATATTATGGAGCAAACAGTCAGCCTGCTTCGAAAGGGAAACTTTAAACTTAGGAAGTGGTGCTCCAACGATCCTCGCGTACTTCAACACGTTCCTGATGAGGAAAAGGAGACTTTTTTAAAATTTGACGATGGCACGGATGTCTCGAAGACTCTCGGACTTGCGTGGAATCCAGCCTCTGACTGCCTTCTGTTCAACTTTTCGCCTATGAAAGCGCCTGAAAAGCCTAGCAAACGGTCTGTGCTGTCTACCATTGCTCAGTTCTATGACCCGCTTGGATTTATCGGACCCGTGGTAGCCAAGGCCAAATCTTTTTGCAGCACATTTGGAGAGAGCAATTGGATTGGGATGAGAGTCTTCCTGCTTCTTTGCACTGTTCTTGGAATAGCTTGTGTGCCGATATTTGCAACACAGAGCAAATAAAACTCCCTCGACTGGTCGTTTTCCAAAGGGCATCATCGAAGTTCATGGTTTTAGTGATGCGAGCATTGAGGCTTACGGTGGATGCATTTACGTTGTATCCATAACAGATGGAAGGCGCATAGCTCATTTGTTGTGCTCTAAGTCTCGTGTGGCACCTTTACGAACTCTCACAGTACCAAAGCTGGAATTATCTGCTGCTGCACTGCTATCTCAACTTATTCGCGAAGTAGCTCAAATGAAGTTATTTAACTGCAGATACTATTGTTGGTCGGATTCGGCAGTTGTCTTATCCTGGATACGTGATGAGCCTTCGCGCTTCCAAACGTTCACGGCTAATCGGATATCTTTAATACAAGAGCTTACGACAGGAATGGAATGGCGCTACGTACCGACGGAATGCAACCCGGCAGACATTCTTTCTAGAGGAGCACTTCCAAGCGACCTTTTAGAATCATCGTTGTGGTCTCATGGTCCCGATTTCTTAACCAAAGGAGAGTGCGACTGGCCCGCATCATGTTTACCGGCCCGGACGCTTCCTGAGCTGCGGCAAAAGGTGCTAGTTACCATCTCTAGATGCTCTGATGTCAGCTTAGGATGCAAGTTTGCAAATTCTTTTCATAACCTGCGTCGTGTCTTCGGATATATATATAAATTTCGCAATCGCATCAGGGATGCCAGTCTAACGGTAGATTGGATACACAAGGGCACTCAACTACTCTTGCGGAGCATCCAGATGGCGAATCTGAGTGATGAGTATAGGGCTCTTCAAGACGGACGGACTATCAAATCATCCAGCTCTATTGCCTCGCTTACCCCATTCATCGATGAGTTTGGACTTCTTCGTGTTGGTGGCCGTCTAAAACACTCGAGCCTGGATTTCGATGCTCAGCATCCCATCATACTTCCGGGACATCATCCTGTCACACGCGCCATCATCATGCATTTTCACAGGCGTCAGCTGCATGCCGGACCTCGTTCTCTGCTTGCTCATATTCGGCTCCACTATTGGCCTATTGGTGGGCGTAAGACTGTCTCCAGCGTAACAACAAAATGCATTATGTGTTTTCGAGCAAAACCGATCCTGGCTGAGACAATCATGGCTGATCTTCCCCGCGATCGTGTTAGTGGCTCGCATCCTTTCGCTGTCACTGGAGTGGACTATTGTGGACCGTTTTATTACAAGAGCGAGAGTCGTAACAAAGGACCAGTAAAATGCTACATCTCGGTCTTCATTTGCTTCGCAACAAAGGCGGTGCATCTCGAACTGGTTCCTGATTTGACAACAGCAGCCTTTCTCAATGCACTTAAGAGGTTTGTTCTTACCAGATGTAAACCTGTTCGCATATGGTCGGACAATGCGACAAATTTCGTCGGAGCCAAGAATGACTTAGCTGAACTCAAGCGACTCTTCCTCAGCGAGAAGCACATCGACTCTGTCCGACAGTTTTGTGTCTCTGACGACATCGAATGGGAATTCATCCCACCCCGCTCACCCCACTTTGGTGGACTTTGGGAGGTGGCGGTGAAGACAGCAAAATACCATTTCTATCGGTCGGTCGGACCCTCGGTTTTCCCCTGGATGATCTGCGCACACTGGTTTGCCACATTGGGGCAATAATAAACTCTCGACCTCTTTTTCCACTTTCAGAGCACCCTGCAGATCTGGATACTGCGCCACTCACACTTTATCCGGAGCCGGATGTCACCAAGCTAAACGTTAGCCGCCTAGATCGATGGCAGCGTATAGCTTATTATCAGCAAATTTTCTGGAGTCGTTGGCGTGATGAATATTTAACGCTTCTTCAGCAACGGTCCAAATGGAGAAAATCCTACCCGGGTGTTCACATCAACGATGTTGTCCTTGTAAAGGATGAAAACTTGCCACCCCTTAAATGGCCACTGGCTCGTGTGGTCGAGCTTGTTGCTGGTGCTGACGGCGTTTCCCGAGTAGCTGTTCTCAAGACGTCAACTGGAACAATAAAGAGAGCTGTGCGCAAGTTGTGTGCGCTTCTGAAAGAGGATGCTGTTGAAAGCCCGTGTCTTTCAACGGGAGGAGAATGTTTGGTTACGCAGTCAAACAACAATTAAAGCAGCTTCTCTTTTAATATTTTTCTCTTTGATAAGTTATGCTCTGCGCAGCATAAAGAGCAAATTAACGTAAAGATCATAACTGTTGTTTTGTATATGCTCATCGGCATTTCGTTTTATTGTATTTGTTTTCACTTTGTTTGCCCTTTGCCTTAGCTGAGCTCAAGCAGCAGCTGCAATTCGGCAGCTAGTTAGTTCTATTTGGTCAATCGAGAATTCAAGTCGCGGCACTGTATTCGATACCGCAAGTCAACAAATTAATTCGAACAATTAAAAGTGTAAAGCTCAAATCGGATCTTATAATATACAATTGTAACTATTTTAATTTTGGCCACGAAGGCAAATACAATTGTAACGCAAATCGGAGTTTCTATTAATCAGTTGACTGAAATCGAAGCTTTGAATAAACTATTGTAACTCATGTCGAGTTTAGTGTAATTCGAAATAATACTAAACTTACTATAGTAATTTTCGGTGACAGTTTGTATGTCGTTTATATGGACTGAAAAATTCGTAGCTATTGAAAAAGCTCGATAGCTCAGCAAGTCGATGTAGAAATCAGAATACAGAGTTGACTTAGATCAACTGATTTTGCTCTAATGAGCATGGCTTATTTAGTTCTTAACTCTAAAATACATTATTTGACAGTTTTTGTGTGGCGCGTGCATGAAGTGCAGCGATCGCAATTCCCAAGCTCCTACTCTCTAGTGTGGCAGTTGTTATGCTTCCGCTGAGGGCAGCAATCGTAATATGGGTCAACCAAGTGGTGGAGTTCGCTGACGTAGGCACGTGCTGGTTGTGATATGAGCTTATTGTCCCACGGTGGGTTTCTTGTGAAATATGCCGACGGTGGGCTTCTTGTATAATATGCTGACCAAAGGTAAGTGTGCCTTTGGTTCTGATCGCTGCTTGGCGTTGACCTTGTTGTTGACGAAATGTGCTGATGCATGTGCTGACGCGTTCGTTGCAGTTGTTGCGAGGGCTGTCTATAGCATATGTGGTAGTTGTTGCGAGGGGTGCATATATCATATGTCAAAGCTATATGGCTCCTCACAAATGAGGCAACCGCTGAAGTCAGCGTTTGCAATATGAGGCGGGCGCTGACCTACTGCGGTTGAGTGCAGTGTTTGCAATATTATTTGTTGATATTTACTTATTTAGCTGTGTGTCTGCGCAAACTGCAGCGCACGTACAAATAGCTTATTATTTAATTATATGAGCCTAAACATTCTCCCGGCCGTTGAATCGGTGAATCAACAATCATCCAGATCCAGTGTGAATCTTCTTGGGGCTGCTGATGGCATGGGTATAGCGGCGACTTCATTCCTTGTAGGTGTTGGTTGCCAGGTCCAAAAACGTTGCTTTCGTAATGCATAGGCAAGTAGCACAAGGACGGATATGACTAAAGCAGCATAAGCGGCGATATGATGATGTCTGTACTGAACTTATTTGTTCGGGCAGCTCTTGTTTGTTGAGTGTGTTTGGCTCGATTAGGTTGCCAAAATGAGCATAACCTGTTTCCACTTGACTTATAATGACGTTGAAAGTACTGATGCTAATTTCTGAGTTGCGTGCAGTACAGCCTGATGACAGCGATAGGAGTCCCGTGCCCTTCAGTTCTATAGTAGACGGAGTTTCATTGCATACGGCTTTTAGTTCCATTGCCGAATGCGTTGCAAAGATCCAATTATGAAAGATCTAGAGTTAACAATACCACATTCGCCTAACCTCCGCACCACGTTTTGAGTAGATGAGTCTCTCATGAATAAACACCTCTGAAAAGGAGGGCCATATGGTTTGTGGGCTGAAATTCATAATGTCAATGTTCAGACAGCGGTTTGTTAGCGTAGCTGCATTCTAACAGTCTTGTAGTGTGACCTCTGCTGCCAAATGTTCAAGATTGAATTCTGAGCTGACGTATATAAGTTGATTGTATTATTTCGGTAACTCCACTGGGTACGTACGTTGTCCATGTGTATGACGACTTATTGAGCTATACAAGACTATTGTCGATTCTGTTGTTTGAAGTTGACGAAGTAGTGATTTGGACAAATTGACATCAATAGTTGTGCAATCTGCGAAAGCATTTGCGATTGTATAAGGTACTGCTTTTACTTACACACTGTATTGAGTGATAAAATGCTCTTTGCAATAAATGCACCATCAGGAGGCAAGTCTCACCTCATGCTCCGAGATGCTGTTATAATAGGTATCAGTGGCAAGAAGCCACCAACTTTAGGTATACTAATACATCTCTAGGAATTATTACTTAATTTTTCTATTCGTCATGTTCTATACGCGGGTCAATAATTTTCGCGCCAGTGTTTGGACGCTATTTGGTATGGAAGGCATTTGTGGTCAGATCGCTAACCAGCTCGAGGTGGACCGCCTTTGTAGAGAAGCAACAGAAGACAGCTATGTATGCCTTATCTGGTCTTCTTCCGCGAACCTTATGATGAATCCAAATTGGTCCGCAATAGTCTACGCCTGTCGTGAGAAACGGGCGTGTTGGTGTCACTCGATCGGCTGGCAGATTGCCCATAATTTGATTCATTAGCTTGGGTTTTGCCTTGTTGCACGTCACACAGTTGTGAATGACATTTCTCGACATAGTTTTGTCGTTCAGGATCCAATACTGTTGTCTAGCAGTTGCTCGTAAGGTTTGAGCACCGCAGTGCATGTTGTCTTCATGCAGCTTTTGTAATATCATCTTTACTATTGGATCGTTGTAAGGCAGCAAAATCTGGTGCCTTGCATTATACGGGAGTGGGGCTTGCTCCAATCTACCTCCAACTCGCATGAGTCCATCTGACCCTTGTATTGGTGAGAGTGATGAGATGGGACTTTAAACGCTCCAACTTCTACTATCAACAGCTATGTGACGATTTAAATTTTACCACCGATCGCCACATGTGTCTACGCAGCTCTAATGAGCGTGCCTCTCTCGCCTCTCAAGATTGTACCCCTAGGTACTGCACACGTGGCTGCTGACATCTTTGTATTTTTTATTTTTCCCGCCACAACCCATCCCAACTTGGTCTTTTGCATGATTGGACCAGAGGGTATTTTGTATTGTTGTGGGAGCAATAGTGCATAATAATGTTCCGCACCGATAAGCATGTCGATTTTGCCAGGTTTATTGAACTGGGGATCTGCCAACGGTAGAGTAACTGGCATGTTCCAATCTTTGTCATTTATACTTTGGACTGGCTGATCCGAAATAATGTGCGGTAGAATAACTGTTTCAATCCGCATTGTAAAGTCATTGTGTAATGACTTTACCAACAGATTTGCACGAGCTCTGCTTGTCTTTTGTTGTCCACCGATGCCTTCAATTCGTAATGTGGAATCGTGTCGGTTTACTGATAGTAAAGAGGCGAGTCGATCTGATATCACGTTGATCTGAGATCCAGAATCCAGCAAAGCCTTGAACGTAGCTTGTTGTCCATTATTTCCTTGGACTATTACTTTTGCTGTTGCAAGTAGGTTCATATTCTTGCTACTTGCTGATGCTATAATTGGATTTTGTTGCTCCATTGAGGAGTTTTCCAAATGCAGCAGCGTATTGTGTCTTTTTTGGCACTTGATGCATTTAAAGGGACTTGGGCAAACCTTTGCCATGTGATCTCCATTGAGGCAGTTGACGCATAGCCTTTGTCGTTGAATCCAATTCAATCTCTCAGCGGCTGTCTTTGCACGGAAATCGTTGCACCGAAATATGACATGATGAGACTTCTTGCAATAGACACAATCCTTCCTTGTAGTTGAGGAGGATGCACAAGTTGCTCCCATCGAGTCTCTGTTGGCATTGCTATGTGTTTTGCTTCCACTAGCTAAAACACGAACTCTTTGTTCAAGAAACTGGAGCATGGTGTCCAGTTTTTGTATCTGCTTCGAGTTGCTTAATGATTGCTCGTACAGCGTTTTATTTGTGCTGTCGAGCTTATTTCGTATGACCGCAATTAGAATTGGGTCCCACGATGCGATTTATTTCCCAGTGAACACTAGAGAGATACAATCATTAATAATACGGATTGTCGATCAGGACGGTCGTTTAATTAATTTACGTAATGAAAGTGTTACACTTCGCTTACATTTAAGACATCAAAAATGATAATTTACAATAAAAACGTGTGTTATCCCCCATAATCAAACACTTTGAGTTATACTGCAGAAGAAAGAAGATAGTTAAGAACAAAACTCACAACAAAATTCACAACCTCGGAGCATACGGTCACACTGGAACTTTTTGCAGCGAAAAAATAATTGTATTTTTATTTTATTTTGTTTCTTTAAGCGTGTGAGTGTTTCGCATTATTCTCTCTCGCGATTCGAAACTATCGACGCCCGCGAGCAGTTCTGCTGGTGCAAAACTATTTTTGCAAGACGCCCTCACTCAGCGTGATTTCTACGTGCGCAGCCACCACTCTGGTAGAGTGTGTGCGCTTGGTGCGCGCAAGCTTTGCGCCAATATGAACAACACCCTCCATACCGCCACTCCTAGCGACGCGCCTGATACTGCAGCTGCAGTTTCCTGGTGCTCGCCTTCTCTTGCCGGGCAGACCAGCGAACTCCGATATAATCTGCGCTCTCGCTCGGAAAGCAGCAACAACAACAACAAAGTCAACAATGCAAGAATTGCAAATGCCAACAACAATTTCATCAACGGCAATACAAGCAACGCCAACAACAACAACAACACTAATAAAGGCACCAAAAATTATATTGGTGATATTGACGCGAACAACATTGCTAGCAAAAAAAGAAAAATTGCGACAATCAACGATTGAATCCAATTGGCCACAGTGCCATCTACTTCTACAGGTGCTCGTGCAGCACAACAAGCACTAGAGGACCTGCTGTCAGATTCTGACTCAGACATCGAGTCAGTGGATATGGCAGAGAGAACTACAGATGCTGCTTCCCCAATCTTTCCGCTGATTGTGGGCGATGAGGACACAAGTCTGGGCGCTGCCGCTGAGATCCGCGATTCTCTGTCAAACACTCGCACTGCGGAACCACAGCCTACAAGGCCTTCCAAGCCCCCTCCACTTATAGCTGAGGGTATCACCAACGTTGCTGGACTGCTTGAAGCATTAAATGCTGTCACGCCGCCTGACAGCTTTATGCTTAAATGCAGTGGCGGTGGTACTGTGAAGAGTCATGCCAAGTGGTATTGACGCGTACAGGGCAATCCAGAAATTGTTCTCAGAGAAGAAAATCCCATTTCACTCTTACCAACTAAAGGAGGACAGAGGCTTCCGAGTGGTGGTCAGGGGACTGCATCCATCGTTGCAGAAAATTGACTGCTTAAAAGACGAGCTCGCCGGAATTGGGCACATAGTGCGAGGAGTTCAAACCATCGTCAGCCGGGTTAGCAAAGAGAAGCTAAACCTTTGTTATTTGGAGCTGGAGCCGGCTGAGAATAACAAAGATATCTACAACTTACGCTCCATCTCTCAGGTGCGCATCACTGTTGAATGCCCTGATCGGCATTTGGACATCCCCCAATGCCACCGCTGCCAGGAATTTGGTCATACTATGAAGTACTGCCAAAAACAGCATCGCTGCGTTAAGTGTGGTTCAGCACATGCTAGTCAAGCTTGCAAAAAACCATTGGATGTCGATCCGAAATGTGCAAACTGCGGTGGAACACATCCAGCAAGCTGGAAAGGATGCCCGGCTTATCAGCGCGTTGCCAAAGGAAGGAAGCTTGTGGCTCAGTCTGGAAGGTCGGCTCAATACCTCCAAAAGTCGCGCCGAAGAAGCCCGGCTCCTATACGCAATGCCCAATTTTCTTATGCTGATGCCGCCAGACTGCAAACGGCTCCTCAGCTCCTTCAGCAACTTGGGCAATTGTCACAGCAGCAGCGTCACCCTCAGCAGCAGCGTCACCATCAGCAGCAGCTTCATCAACAACAACAGCCACAACCTCAGCACCGCCAGCAGCCGCAGCAGCCGCTACAGCAGCAACAACAACCTTGGCCGCCTCAACAAGATGCTCCGCAGGTTCCTGAGCAACAGCAGACAAGAAAAAAGCGACGACCAAAAGTTCGCCAGATGCTTAGGCATCGAGAGAACGCTCAGCATCAGCAGAAACACTTGCAGAAACGCCAGCAGCAGCAGAGTCACCATCAGCAGCAGCTTCTTCAAGAACAACAGCACAACTTCAGCAACGCCAGCAGCAGCAACACCAACAGCAACAGCACATGCAGCAAGAACATCAACAGCAACTAAGCCATCATCAACAACACCACCTGCCTTTGCGTCAACAACATCAGCAGCCCTCACAGGATCAATATCAGCAAGTCCAACAGCCTTACCTGTATTATCAACCCGCCAATCCCCAGCTTGACAGTCTTATGTCAAAATTCGACAAGTTAAGTGAGACAATGATGGCCATGATGAGCCTGTTGCACGCTGTACTTGCCAATAAATGAGCCAAATTGGGATGCGCGTTGGCGTGTGGAACGCCAATGGCCTTGCAAATAACGCCAATGAGTTGGAGTTGTTTATTCATCGCCATCGAATAGATGTAATGTTGGTCTGTGAGACTCACTACTGCTCCAGATCACACTATAGGCTACCAGGCTACGATATCCACCTAGCCAATCATCCGTCGGATCGCATGCGTGGTGGAGCGGCAGTTATCATAAAATCTTCTCTGCAACATCATGCGCTGACTCCCATAAGTTGGCTCTGCGCACAATGTGCTGCCGTTAAAGTCTCTAGTGATCAAGGCGAAGTAGTCCTAGCGGCTGTCTATTGTCCGCCACGTTTTGTGTGGGCATTAGAAGACTTTAAATGTCTCTTCGAAGAGCTTGGCCCAAAGTTCCTGATTGCTGGAGACTGGAATGCTCAACACCATCTCTGGGGTGCTGCTTTGGACACTCGCCGTGGGATTGCGCTTGCGGATTGCGTGAGAGACTCCAACCTACAAGTACTTGCCACGGGAGGTGCAACGCACTATTCGTACGGTAGTCATAGGCCGACAGCAATTGACTTTGCTGTGTACGCTGGAATACGTTCTGACTGTCTTGGTATATCTGAGCGAATTGAGCTTAACTCCGATCACATCCCTTTGATCGTTGAGTATAGAATGGCTGTTACTCTAAATGCTCCCAAGGCACGTCTTCTGCCGCGCAAGGCAAACATCACCCGATTCCGGCAGAGGTTGGAGCAGCTTGTCAACTTGAACATGGAGCTGCGTTCACCGGCTGATATAGACGACGCAGCGGAGTTATTCCTGCGTAATATTAACGCGGCGGCGGAATACTCCATGATTGGCCAACTTCCTTGTTCGCCTCGCAGTCCAGCTAAGCCTTTTTTAAAAACTGAGATTTTGGATCTGGTAAGGCACAAGAGAGCACTGCGTCGCCAATATATGCGCTCTCGCAATCCTTTGGATCTAAGGGACTTTAGGCGGGCTGCGTACGAGCTGCGAAAGTTGCTTTTCGACACTAAGAGCCAGTACTTCCAGGATATGCTCCGCAATGCCGATCCCAATAAGAATCATGGATTCAATTTGTGGAAGGCAACGCGTTGTGTCAAGCGGCAGCCACTCAGGCGGATCCCCATCATGCGACCGGACAACACTTGGTGTCGATCGGACGCAGAGATTGCATCGGCATTTGCGGATGAGCTCCAAGGCCGGTTCACGCCTTTTGCGCTTGCGTCACCCAGCCAGGTACTGGAAACTGAGGCATTTTTAAGTGCAGATCTCGATCCTGTCCAACCGATCACACCTATCGCCCCTAATGAGGTCCGCTTGCAGATTCGCAGGCTAAAGACCACGAAAGCCCCTGGCTATGATGGCGTCGACGGTAGAGTTGCTAAGGCCCTCCCCGAGAAGGGAGTGATGTTCTTGGTGCTACTCTTTAACTCAATGGTTCGCGTCCACCACTTCCCCACTCCATGGAAGTGTGCTGTGATTGCGATGATTCCGAAACCTGGCAAGCCGGATAATCTTGTCTCGTCATATCGACCGATAAGCTTGCTGTCCACTTTCTCCAAGATATTTGAAAAAATATTTCTTGGAAGATTGTCGGCAGTAAGTGGCTTCCAGAGTGCCATTCCTGATCATCAGTTTGGCTTTAGGCATCACCATGGTACACCAGAGCAAGTTCATCGAGTAGTTCAGCATGTCCTCGAGGCCTTGGAAAATAAGCAGTACAGCTCTGCTGTCTTCCTGGATATCCAGCAAGCGTTTGATCGCGTATGGCATGATGGCCTGCTTTTTAAGCTTAAGTCCCTACTACCATCGGCGCTGTATTTACTGCTGAGGTCCTACCTGCTTGGCCGTTCTTTTATGGTTGAAGTTAGGGGCGAGCGATCAAACATCCGCCGCATCGGAGCGGGTGTACCGCAGGGTAGTGTCCTCGGACCTGCCTTGTACACATTGTACACCGCCGACTTGCCGATTCCGGTAGCCAGAAACACGCTGCTTGCCACATACGCGGATGACACTGTGTTCCTTGCTAACTCCTCTTCTGCCTGGAGAGCAGCAGCGATTACGCAAAGGTTCTTGGATGGTTTTAGTACATGGGCCAACCGGTGGAACATCTGCATCAATGAGAACAAGTCTCAGCACTGTACGTTTGCGCTCAGGAGTGGTAACTATCCAACCGTCCGACTCAACAACACGACCATATCTCGGGGGAACCATGTTCACTACCTGGGTATGTATCTGGACAGGAAACTTACCTGGCGCAAACACATACAGATCACGGCAGCAGCGTGTAGATCCAAGAGGGCGAAACTCAACTGGTTGCTGAAGTCATCCAGCAAACTCAGCTTGAGCAACAAGCTGCCGGTGAACAGGAGCATCATCGTGCCCACATGGACATATGGGATTCCATTTTGGGGCACAGCAGCAAAATCTTGGATTAACCAAATTCAAGTCTTGCAGAACAAGGTGCTAAGAGATATCTCAGGAGCTCCACCTTATGTGCGCAATATGACGCTGCACAACGACTTCTGTGTTCCGACAGTTTTCAGCCAAATAAACCGACATACAAAGTCGTTACAATGACCGGTTACATAACCATGTTAACCCATTGGCTTCGACACTAGGGTCGAATACAACCCGCAGACGCTTAAAGCGCCTCCACACCAGCGACCTCTGGACTGTTGGGCGTTAATATTTCTCGTTAATGTTAGCAAAAAATGTTATATTTAATCTTACATTTGATGTTACGTAATATTTTAATACGTTAAAACCAATTATTTGTTTATGTTATTAATTTAAATTCCATGTTATTATACGGTGTATCAAAGCTTATTTGGCACAGTGTCAAAGAAAAAAAGTAATTGCCTGCCATAAGCTAACCATTCATTATTTTTCAAAAATTCCAAAGACCGATGGAAGGTACATGTATTAAGCACCAAAATTAATATATGACCCCAATACACTGGGGTTTCCCCACCCGCTAGGTAGAGCTATGTAAAAAAGTACCCTATTTTGAGGGGAAATTTAATTTGGATCAGTATAAATAAAATAATATATTTGCATTATAAAAACTTAAATAAGGATGTTAATACTTAGTATGATATCCTTTAGCCTTAACCACTTCCCTTAACCTATTATTTATGGAAGATACCAGCTTCCTGGTAGCTTCTGGGCTGATTCTGCTCCACTCATCCCGCAGAGCAGTTTTGAGGTCTTCTTTGCTGGATATGCTGTGCTTCCGGATGTTATTTTCCAGCAGAGCCCACAAATTCTCAAAAACATTTAAATCTTGAGACTGGGCAGGTGGAATTATCATGTGGGGGCAGTTCCTGATGAGCCAGGACTGTACTATCTTGGCCTTATGCTTGGGATCGTTGTCCTGGTTGAACCGGAAAGTACGTCGGATTCCTACCTTCTCGGCACTTTGGAGTAAATTTTCCTTTAGTATATTGAAGTACACATTCTTGTCCATTGTTGTTTCAAAAATCACAAGATTCCGGAATCCGGCTGACGAGATACATACCCATGAAATGTCACTTCCTCCACAATGCTTGACTGTTGCCTTTACGTGTTTGGGATTCAGGTCAGTATTGGACTGTCGCCACACACAATTCCGTCCGTCTGAGTGAAAAATGTTGAATTTGGACTCATATGCAAATATAACTGTGTTCCAGAACTCCAAGTGGTTTTTGGCGAACGTCATCCAAGTCCCTTTATTTTTCACGCTTATAAAACGCTTCTTCCGTGGTACTCGGGCATTAAAGTCAAGATTGCGCAGAAACATGCACACAGTTTCCACACAGCACTTTTTCCCCATTTCATCCTCCACCTGTTGAGCCACTTTTGGAGCCGATAGCTTGGGATTTCCCCTTATTTTCCTGATGATCCTTCGCTCCTCCTCTTCGGTGAAAATCTTGTTTGGTGCCTTTCTGCTCTTGCCCTCAATCCGATTTGCGTCGACGAAGCACCGAATGATGTTATTCACAGTTGAGTTGCTCAGATTGACCATTTCAGCTATTTTGCGATGTGAATATCCGTTTTTGTGGTGTTCCAGGATGAGTTTCCGTAGTTCAATGGTAGTTTGTTTGTCCATAATCCTTTTTGGCTTATTGCATCCGAGATGCAGGATGAAGTTAAACTGACTACGAAGGATTGGTCTACTTATACCGAAAATACTCAACTTTAGGTTAAAAAATCCGGGTTTTATGGCACCCAGGTGTCCACAATGTACCTGCTCCAAATGAAAAATATGCCTAAAAGCATGCTACATTTTTATAATCCTACCTAGCGGGTGGGGAAACCCCAGTGTATTGGGGTCATATATCAATTTTGGTGGTTAATATATATACCTACCATCGGTCTTTGGAATTTTTGAAAAATAATGAATGGTTAGCTTATGGCAGGCAATTACTTATTTTCTTTGACACTGTGCCAAATAAGCTTTGATACACTGTATATTCAACCTTCAAAACAATATTTTATAACCTTTCAGTAGGTTGATCAATATTAAATTAAATTGCTACATAAAAAAAAAAAATAAAAAAATAAAAAATAAAGATACTAGTGGTAGTTTGATTCTGAATATTACATGATTGTCGGTGACTGTGCCTTCTGCTCGCATAATGCTGTACAAGTGGCACTGGTAGCATTTGATATGGTGGCAAACGATCCCGTATTTGATCCAATTGCTCCCTTAATTGATCGGTCGAAATTATTATTGGGCTTATTGTATGGTGGCGAATTCCAGTAAGTACGTCCACTATTTCTGATTGCATGCGTTGAAGGCTGGCTGCTAACAGTGTCAATTGAACTGTTAATGCCAGGTAAGCCTCCGTGAGACGTGCACTATTGTTTTTTCCTCTGTTTTGACTAATGATATCGACTTGCTGTTCAAGTAGTCTTAGTCGCTTGTCAGATGCAGATCTTGTCTTCTTGACGATGTTAATTGTTGAATCAAGTATTGAAGTTTGATTCTTCAGTAATGTCCGTAAGAAGTCTTCATTGTTTTTTCGATCACTTTGGTCATTCCATTGGCATAATCCGAGTCTAATACTTTGAATAGACTGTGTGCAATGTTGCCCACTGCATCAAATGGGGACCGGCGGTTTCGTGTACGTTGCATAAGTGAATTTGTCATTTGTAATTCATCATACACGTGACGAAAAAATGATATATGGAGTCGTATGGACATATATGATCTGTATTTGATTCTGGGCATGTGTCATTGAATTCGTTTATGCCTGCATTAAATATTTTCATGTCGTGCCAGTATGGTTCCTATTCATAGTATATTACTATGGTCCAGTCGGAAACTGCTCTCTTAGTTGTTCCGATTTTCTCATAGTAGATTCCAGGCTTTGTGTCGAACCGTGTCACAGCTACTGGATCTGTCAGTACCAAGGGTAGCATCAAAAGCAGGAGTAGCAAAGACGAGGTTTTGGTTGGTGACATTAGCCGTTTTCGTTGAGTGGGTGGCGCATCGTGTATGTCCTCTGCTTCCGAGATGGGGCGTTTTTTGGCCATGTCTTCTGGGAATAATTGCGCAAGCCTGGTTATGGGGCGCTTGTAGATGCCTGAGGCAGTTTTGACATCAACCACTCGAATGTGATTATCCTGGCCTGGGTATGTGCGTACAATGCGTCCCATTGGCCAACTCATTACAGGTATGTTGTCTTCCTTGACTAGAACGAGCATGCCTTCCTTCACATTGGAGTTAACGGCCTTCCACTTATGTCTGGCTTGCAATTCTTGTAAATAATCCTGTGACCATTGCTTCCAAAATCCTTGCTTGAGTCTGGATACTAGTTCCTACCGTTTTAGTAAGGATTTTTCATTGCGGTCTGTGGTGACATCGGGGGGAGCAGTCGTTTCGCCAATCAGAAAATGTGCTGGGGTGAGGGCTGTGTTGTCCGTAGGGTCATTTGACATTGGTGTAATTGGGCGAGAGTTTAGGATCGCTTCAATTTCGATGATCAACGTATTTAGTTCTTCAAATGTTAGAGATGCGGTATTTGTCGTAGTAACCAGTAGTCGTTTTGTAGATTTTATCGCAGCTTCCCAAAGGCCTCCAAATGATGGCGCTCGTGGCGGTATGAATTTGAAGGCAACTTGTTTTTGGAGCATTGATTGATGATCTCTGCTTGCGCCTTCTCACCAAATATTGACCCTCCTAATTCCTTTAGTTGGTTGTTTGCTCCAACAAAATTGGTGGCATTGTCACAATGAATTGTGTGACATTTGCCGCGGCGGCTTAGAAAGCGCCGCAGGGCTCCTAGGACTTGGTCAGATCGCTAACCAGCTCGAGGTGGACCGCCTTTGTAGTGAAGCAACAGAAGACAGCTATGTATGCCTTATCTGGTCTTCTTCCGCGAACCTTATGATGAATCCAAATTGGTCCGCAATAGTCTACGCCTGTCGTGAGAAACGGGCGTGTTGGTGTCACTCGATCGGCTGGCAGATTGCCCATAATTTGATTCATTAGCTTGGGTTTTGCCTTGTTGCACGTCACACAGTTGTGAATGGCATTTCTCGACATAGTTTTGTCGTTCAGGATCCAATACTGTTGTCTAGCAGTTGCTCGTATGGCTTGAGCACCGCAGTGCATGTTGTCTTCATGCAGCTCTCGCAATATCATCTTTACTATTGGATCGTTGTAAGGCAGCAAGATCTGGTGTCTTGCATTGTATGGGAGTGGGGCTTGCTCTAATCTGCCTCCAACTCGCATGAGAACATCTGACCCTTGTGTTGGTGAGAGTGATGATATAGGACTCCTTTTGTGGCGCTTCAAATCTTTCAGTTCAGCTGTAAATTCAGCTTGCTGTATTATTTGTAGAATTATGTTGCGAGCGTGGTCTAGTTCCATTTTACACAGCGTGGTCGTTGCTGACCTATATCGCTTGTAGCAGAATCGCAACATGTAAGCCACAATGCGTTGTAACTTGAAAAATGAGTTGCTGTGTCGACAGGTGTACAACTCTTCGCCTATTGCTGATTGAGTTGCAGCTAAGCTTATATGCTTGATTTTCCTTTCCAGGTTGCTCGGAGAAATTATAGGAGGGGCTATTCACTTGTCTCGAGAGCCATGGAGAAAGAGTGGTCCATAGAGCCATAGACTGTGTTCGTGTAACTCTTGTGCAGATATTCCTCTTGAGAGCACGTCTGCTGCGTTGTTGGCAGATGATACATGCCGCCAACTCTTCTGACTTGTCACTGCCTGGATTTTCGCTATTCGGTTGGCCACAAACGTATGATATGTGGAAGACGGTGCATTGATCCATGAGAGAACAACGGTAGAATCCGACCAAAAGTATCCTGGCACTGCGGTGGAGTCAAGGTTGAGATCGCGTCGAATCCTGTCCGCGAGCTCAGCACCTAATAATGCAGCACATAGTTCCAGGCGAGGTAGTGACTGTTTTGCTGTCGGAGCCACTCGAGACTTTGAGCATAGTAAACGCACAGATATTTGCTTGTTTTTGTACGTTGCGCGTACATATATTGCTGCGCCATATGCCTGCTCTGAAGCATCCACAAATGTGTGTAATTCCCTCGTGACTGGAGTTTTTCCATCGTATATGTGCCTTGGAATTTGCATTGAATTGAGGCTTTGCAAATCCTCTCTATAATCCTTCCACTCGTTCTGAAGATTTATGGGTAATTCGTCATCCCAGTCGAGTTTTGACTCCCAGAGTCGTTGCATAAAAATCTTAGCCTTTACCACGAGAGGAGAGAACAGGCCTAGGGGATCGAAGATCTGTGCCAGCTCCGAGCATGCTTACACGTTTTGTGATTCCTTTTGCTGTGCTGCTTTGTGTGCGGCCGCAAAATTGATCCTTTTGTGGCATCCAAATGAGGCCCATTGTCTTGACACTGTAATGTTCCAGTGTTTCGTCCAGCATAATATTGCCTATTATGTCATCCTTGGGTATTCCTTGAAGAATTTGCTCATTGTTTGAGCACCAATTCCGTAAGTTGAATCCCTTGTGGAGTAGTATTTCTACCAACTCCTGTCGAATTTGGATCAATTCTTGTATTGAATCTGCTCCTGTGAGACTCTTGTGCCCCTTAGGGCAGCGGATCCTAATGGTGAGCTGCTTGTGTGGATTGAAGCTAAGTGATTTAGACACTTAGTTGCCAGAAACGGAGCCGATGCTGTTCCATATGTAACCGTTTTTAATCGATAGTACTTTAATTCATCATTTGGATTTTCTCTCCAAACTATCATCTGATTAAATTGGTGTTCCGGGTTTATCCATATTTGGCGATACATCTTTTCAATATCTGCCATAAATACGTACTTGTGCGTCCTGAATCTCAATAGAATTGACATGAGATCACTTTGCACCGTGGGTCCAACTTGCAATATGTCATTTAAGGATTTTCCTGTTGATGTCTTACATGATGCATCGAAGACTACTCTCAGTTTTGTTGTGCTGCTGTCGGTTTCAGCACACAATGATGAGGGATGAAATAGTGAGATTTTGGAAGGAGCTTTCGGGGGACAACTTTCATATGACCCAAATGCTCGTATTCAGTCATGATGTCCACATACGATTTCCAGATTTTTGAATCTGTCCTTCTAGTGCGAGGAAACGTTTTTCTGCAGTTCATCCCCAGGGCTGAAGAATGTTCAGCAAACGGAAAGTTTACTATGAATCTCCCATCTGCTGCAGTCTGCAGGTTCTCTACGAAATGGCTCTCGCACTCCTTTTCAACTGGAGTACGATGCCATTCTGTGGTTTCCAAATTGTCAATGTCCAGAATCGCTCCATTAGGGTATTTGTTTCTTCTCCTGTAGTTACAGCACAAATGGCTGATGACATCCTTGATTCATTTATTTTTCCAGCCACAACCCATCCCAACTTGGTCTTTTGCATTATTGGACCAGAGGGTATTTTGTGTTGTTGTGGGAGCAGTAGTGCATAATAGTGTTCTGCACCGATAAGCATGTCGATTTTGCCAGGTTTATTGAACTGGGGATCCGCCAATGGTAGGTTTGCTGGCATGTTCCAACCTTTGTCATTTATACTTTGGGCTGGCTGATCCGTAATGATATGCGGTAGAATAAATGTTTCAATCCGCATTGTAAAGTCGTTGTGTAATGACTTTACCAACGGATTTCCACGAGCTCTGCTTGTCTTTTGTTGTCCACCGATGCATTCAATTCGTAGTGAAGAGTCGTGTCGTTTCAACGATAATAAAGAAGCGAGTCGTTCTGATATTATGTTGATCTGAGATCCAGAATCCAGCAACGCCTTGAAAGTGGCTTGTTGTCCATTATTTCCTTGGACTATTACTTTGCTGTAGCAAGTAGATTTATGTTTTTGCTACATGATGATGCTACAATTGGCCTTTGTTGCTCCAGTGAGGAGTTTTCCAAATGCAGCAGCGTATTGATGTCTTTTTTGGCACTTGAAGCAGTTAGAATTGACTTGGGCAAACCTTTGCCATGTGCTCTCCTTTTAGGCAGTTGACGCATAGCCTTTGTCGCTGAGCCCAATCCAACCTCTCAGCACTGTCTTTGCACGGAAATCGCCGCACCGAAATACAAGATGATCGGACTTCTTGCAGTAGAGACAGTTCTTCCTTGCAGTTGAGGAGGAGGCACACGATGCTCCCGTCGAGTGGTTTTTGACAGTGGCTGTGTGTTTTGCTTCCGCTAGCTAACACACGAACTCTTTGTTCAAGAAACTGGAGCATGGTGTCCAGTTTCTGTATTTGCTTCGAATTGCTTATTGATTGCTCGTACAGCGTTTTATTTGTGCTGTCGAGCTTATTTCTTATGACCGCTATTAGAATTGGGTCCCACGTTGTGATGTCTAATCCGAGTCCCTTGAGAGATGCAAGGGACTCCACAGTGACTATGTAAAGCTCCTTTAGCGATTTCACATTGTCGTTAATGGCTTGATGCATTAAGAATCGGTTCAATACCGTTGATGCTATGTCTCTTGGATTGTCGTACTGCGTCAACCAAGATGTTCCATGCGTGGAGCTAGTGATCCTCTTTTAAGTCGATTTGGCGTATCTAGTCTTTCTGCCTGCACCGATACCTGGTTTTTAGATACCACATTTTTCGAATTGTGGGCATGTTGGTATTATGTACCATGGACATAAACATATCAAAGAATTGTGTCCATTTTAGTATATCCCCATCAAATTTGGGGATGGTTATGCGAGGCAAGTTTATGTCATTGGTGCACTGGCTATTGTTTCTTGAAGCTAGTGCCCTTTGTACATCTTTTCTGCCTGTAGATACTCCTTTGTATCATATCCATTTTCTTCTGGGCTGTCCACTTCTTCATATAGTGAAAATGGACTTCTTGAATTTGTGCCCATAGATTCCTTATGAGCTCTAGTGCAGAGTGCTCCATAGGGGTGGTTTGCTGCAATGTGCGATTTAGTGACGCGATCATTGCCTTTTGTCGCCGGCACAGTGCAATCACCTTGGATTCTAAGGCTGATTGCTGACGCTGTCCAGACGAGGGCCCCAGGGATTGGTAATGCTCTCCTGACGAGGGCGCCAGGGATTGCTGACGCTGTCCTTCTTCAATCCCAAGCTTCTGGCTTGTGGTTTGACATATGGTGTCAGCGTCATTTTTGATTTTTTCTAAGCACTTCACCACTGTTGATCTTATGTCCTCAAAGTATGTGAAGTAGTCGTCATTATCCGGTAGCTCGCCGGATTTTCTTATGACCTCGTCATTTTCTTTGACAGAATTCCATTTTCTGTTTAGAGAATCTGCTTTTATTTATTCCATTTTTAGGGAATCTGCTTTTATTTTATGGTAACCGATCTGAGACTTTCTCTCAGTGGGATCCTTTTTATAATTGCTTATCAGCCGTACAATCTCATTGCTGATTGTTTGCTGGACATCAAGCAACTCATCGATGGTTGCTTTTTCTGATGCCATTTTTACTGATTTTTGTCGCTTGGTGGACTTTTACAGATATGTATTCGTATATCTGATTCTTAATCAGTTTGTTGTTAGTGCAATGGTCGTTTATCAACGAGAGCACGCTTTTTCCAGATATGTCGCCTGGTTGACAACTTCAGTTGGTCTCACTAACACAGATATTGTGAACTGTGATTGGAGATTGCAGGTGTTAGTAATGCCGTGATTGCGGGCACACTTTTCTCCTGATGTGTCGCCTGGTTGACAACTTCAGGTGGTCTCGCTAACTCAGATATTGTGAACTGGGTTAGGAGATTGTAGGTATCCTTGATTGTCGCCTTGTTGACAACTTCAAATGTGGATTGTTGGAGGTTGGTTATCCTTTTGTCGCCTCGTTGACAACTTCAGGTTCCAACCGTCGGGGTCACCAAAATGTTTGTGTGTAAGGGAAGTATTCAGCACATAAACTGACTAACTAACGAAGAGCGTCGCAACTAGCACTTGTAACTAGGTGGACTACGGAGAGTGAGATCCTTCGATGCGCACAGTAAGGGCGATGGTAGAAATCAAAACAACGGAGTTGACGATTAGATTCGAACTGATTTGCTCTGATGAGCATGGCTTTATTTATACCAAATTCTTAACTCTAAAATACATAATTTGACAGTTTTTGGGTGGCGCGTGCAGGAAGTGCAGCGATCGCAATTCCCACGCTCCTACTCTCTAGTGTGGCCGGTGTTATGCTTCCGCTGAGGGCAATGATCGTAATATGTCATCGAGTGCAGCGACCTTAGTGTGAGGCAACCAAGTGGTGGTGTCCGCTGACGTAGGCACGTGCCGGTTGTGATATGAGCTTGTTGTCCCACGGTGGGCTTCTAGTGAAATATGCCGATGGTGGGCTTCTTGTATAATATGCTGACCAAAGGTAAGTGTGCCTTTGGTTCTGATCGCTGCTTGGCGTTGATTTTGTTGTTGACGAAATGTGCTGACGCGTATGCTGACGCGTTCGTTGCAGTTGTTGCGAGGGCTGCCTATAGCATATGTGGTAGTTGTTGCGAGGGGTGCATACAGCATAATTCAAAGCTATATGGCTCCTCACAAATGAGGCAACCGCTGAAGTCAGCGTTTGCAATATTATTTGTTGATATTTACTTATTTAGCTGTGTGTCTGCGCAAACTGCAGCGCACGTACAAATAGCTTATTATTTAATTATATGAGCCTAAACATTCTCCCGGCCGTTGAATCGGTGAATCAACAATCATCCAGATCCAGTGTGAATCTTCTAGGGGCTGCTGATGGCACGGGTATAGTGGCGACCTCATTCCTTGTAGCTGTTGGTTGCCAGGTCCAAAAAACGTTGCTACCGTGGTGCATAGGCAAGTAGCACAAGGATGGAGCATAAGCGGCGATATGATGATGTTGTATTGAACTTATTTGTTCAGGCAGCTCTTGTTTGTTGAGTGTGTTCAATTTTAGCTGCAGATCATCCAGATCCGTATCGCCTTGTATCTTGTTCTCTGATACGTTGAATTTCGTTAAAAGTCCTTTGGTGTTTGGCTCGATTAGGTTGCCAAAATGAGCATAACCTTTTTCCACTTGACTTATAATGACGTTGAAAGTACTGATGCTAATTTCTGAGTTGCGTGCAGTACAGCCTGATGACAGCGATAGGAGTCCCGTGCCCTTCAGTTGTATAGTAGACGGAGTTCCGTTGCATACGGCTTTTATTTCCATTGCCGAATGCGTTGCAAAGATCAAATTATTGGGACGGTGTGTTTTTGACCATACCATATTGGTTGTTCTATGAGTCACTTGACACGTTGTTGGTGTTTTGTTGTTAAAAAGTTGAAACTCACACCGATTGTTAACGTTGAACATAGCTTGATGGTCAAAGCATATGTATTCTTCATTCGGTAATGTTCGACAGCGTTGTAGATCATCTGTTGTGAGTCCCATGAATTGATCCCTGTGGTTGGGTGTCTTGAGCTCAAATAGTCGCCAGCTTGTAGAGTCCCACATTGGAATCGGCACAATATTAAAAAGTTCTAATATTGATGTTGATACTAGTGGTAGTTTGATTCTAAATATTACATGAGTGTCGGTGACTGTGCCTTCTGCTCGCATAATGCTGTACAGGTGCATCACGTTAGATGATGGCACTGGTGGCATTTGATCTGGCAGCAAATGATCCCGTATTTGATCCAATTGCTCCCTTAATTGATCGGGCGAAATTATTATTGGGCTTATTGTATGGTGGCGAATTCCAGTAAGTACGTCCACTATTTCTGATTGCATGCGTTGAAGGCTGGCTGCTAACAGTGTCAATTGAACTGTTAATGCCAGGTAAGCCTCTGTGAGACGTGCACTAGTGTTTTTTCCTCTGTTTTGACTGATGATATCGACTTGCTGTTCAAGTAGTCTTAGTCGCTTGTCAGATGCAGATCTTGTCTTCTTGACGATGTTAATTGTTGAATCAAGTATGAAAGTTTGATTCTTCAGTAATGTACGTAAGAAGTCTTCATTGTTTTTTCGATCACTTTGGTCATTCCATTGGCATAATCCGAGTCTAATACTCCGAATAGACTGTGTGCAATGTTGCCCACTGCATCAAATGGGGACCGGCGGTTTCGTGTACGTTGCATAAAGGAATTTGTCATTTGTAATTCATCATACACGTGACGAAAGTGCTGGTATATGGAGTCATATGGACATATATGATCCATATTTGATTCTGAGCATGTATTGTTGAATCCTGTATGCCTGTCTTAAATATTTTCATGTCGTGCCAGTATGGTTCCAATTCATAGTATACTACTATGGTCCAGTCGGAAACTGCTCTTTTAGTTGTTCCGATTTTCTCATAGTAGATTCCAGGCTTTGTGTCGAACCGTGTCACAGCTACTGGCTCTGTCAGTACCAAGGGTGGCATAAAAAACAGGAGTAGCAAAGACGAGGTTATGTTTGGTGACATTGGCCGTTTTCGTTTAGTGGGTGGCGCATCGTGTATGTCCTCGGGTTCCGAGATGGGGCGTTTTTTGGCCATGTCATCTGGGAATAATGGCGCAAGCCTGGTTATGGGGCGCTTGTAGATGCCTGAAGCAGTTTTGAAATCAACCACTCGAATGTGATTATCCTGGCCTGGGTATGTGCGTACAATGCGTCCCATTGGCCAACTCATCACAGGTATGTTGTCTTCCTTGACTAGAACGAGCATGCCTTCCTCCAAATTGGAGTTAACGGTCTTCCACTTATGTCTTGCTTGCAATTCTTGTAAATACTCCTGTGACCATTGCTTCCAAAATCCTTGCTTGAGTCTGGATACTAGTTCCCACCGTTTTAGTAAGGATTTTTCGTTGCGGTCTGTGTTGACATCGGGGGGAGCAGTCAGCGTTTCACCAATCAGAAAATGTGCTGGGGTGAGGGCTGTGTTGTCCGTAGGGTCACTTGACATTGGTGTAATTGGGCGAGAGTTTAGGATCGCTTCAATTTCGATAATCACCGTGTTTAGTTCTTCAAATGTCGTAGTAACCAGTAGTCGTTTTGCAGACTTTACCGCAGCTTCCCATAGGCCTCCAAATGATAGCCCTCGTGGCGGTATGAATTTGAAGGCAACTTGTTTTTTTGGTGCAGTGATTGATGATGTCTGCTTGCGCCTTCTCAGCAAATATTAACCCTCCTAATTCCTTTAGTTGGTTGTCACAATGAATTGTTTGACATTTGCCGCAGGGCTCCTAGGAAGGCATTTGTGGTCAGATCGCTAACCAGCTCGAGGTGGACCGCTTTTGTAGAGAAGCAACAGAAGACAGCAATGTTTGCCTTATCTGGTCTTTTCCCGCGAACTTTATGATGAATCCAAATTGGTCCGCAGTAGTCTACGCCTGTAGTGAGAAATGGGGGTGTTGGTGTCACTCGATCTGGTGGCAGATTGCCCATAATTTGGTTCATTAACTTGGGTTTCGCTTTGTTGCATGTCACAAAGTTGTGGACGATGTTTCTCGACATGGTTTTGTCGTTCAGGATCCATTACTGTTGTCTAGCGGTTGCTCGTAAGGCTTGAGCACCGCAGTGCATGTTGTCTTCATGCAACTCTCGCAGTATCATCTTTACTATTGGATCATTGTAAGGCGGCAAAATCTGGTGCCTTGCATTGTACGGGAGTGGGGCTTGCTCCAATCTACCTCCAACTCGCATAAGTCCATCTAACCCTTGTATTGGTGAGAGTGATGAGATGGGACTCTTTTTGTGGCGCTTCAAATCTTTCAGTTCAGCTGTAAATTCAGCTTGCTGTATTGTTTGTAGAATTATGTTGCGAGCGTGGTCTAGCTCCATTTTACACAGCGTGGTCGTTGCTGATCTGTATCGCTTGAAGCAGAATCGCAACATGTAAGCCACAATGCGTTGTAACTTGAAAAATGAGTTGCTGTGTCGACAGGTGTACAACTCTTCGCCTATTGCTGATTGAGTTGCAGCTAAGCATATATGCTTGATTTTCCTTTCCAGGTTGCTCGGAGAGATGATAGGAGGAGCTATCCATTTGTCTCGAGAGCCATGGAGAAAGAGTGGTCCATAGAGCCATAGACTGTGTTCGTGTAGCTTTCGTGCAGATATTCCTCTTGAGAGCACATCTGCTGCGTTATTGGCAGATGAGACGATGATGATGATGCGGTGGAGTTAAGGTTGAGATCGCGTCGAGTCCTGTCCGCGAGCTCAGCACCTAATAATGCAGCACATAGTTCCAGGCGAGGTAATGACTGTTTTCTGTCGGAGCCACTCGAGATTTTGAGCATAGTAAACGCACAGATATTTGCTTGTTTTTGTATGGTGGCTCAATAGGTGCAAGATGAAATGGGGAAAAAGTGCTGTGTGGAAACTGTGTGCAGGTTTATGCGCAAACATGACTTTAATGTCCGAGTACCACGAAAAAATCCCTTTATAAACGCGAAAAATAAAGGAACTTGTATGACGTTCGCCAAAAACCACTTGAACAAGGATTTGGAGTTCTGGAACACAGTCATATTTGCGTATGAGTCCAAATTTACTATTTTTGACTCGGACGGCCGGAATTATGTGTGGCGACAGTCCAATACTGACCTGAATCCCAAACACGTAAAGGCAACAGTCAAGCATGGTGGAGGAAGTGACATGACATGGGTATGTATCTCGTCAGCCGGATTCGGGAATTTTGTGATTTTTGTAACAACAATGGACAAGAATGTGTACTTCAATATACTAAAGGAAAATTTAGTCCAAAGTGCCGAAAAGGTAGGAATCCGATTGACTTTCCGGTTTAACCAGGACAACGATCCCAAGCATAAGGCCAAGATAGTACAGTCCTAGCTCATCGGGAACTGCCCCCACATGATAATTCCGCTGGCCCAGTCTCCAGATTTAAATGTCATTGAGAATTTGTGGGCTCTGCTGGAAAATAACATCCGGAAGCACAGAATATTCAGCAAAGAAGACCTCGAAAATGCTCTGCGGGATGAGTGGAGCATAATCAGCGAAGAAGCTAACAGGAAGGTGGTATCTTCCATGAATAATAGGTTAAGGGAAGTGGTTAAGGCTAAAGGATATCATACTAAGTATTAACATTCGTATTTAAGTTTTTATACGTACATATAACATATTAAACATAATAAATGTTCAGAAAGAACAAGCCACTCCAAATGCCACTGCGCAACACGTAGTGCAGAATAAGAGAAACACGACCAACCTCAACATCCAATAGAAAAAAATGCAACGTGCACCGAAGCACACCACTCCAATTGCCATTGCGCAACACATAGTACACAGTGAGTAGTACCATGACCTACCTCTACGTCCACTAGGGAAAAGTGCAGCGACCATCAAAATCGTAACAGCGCGTCGCCTAGACGAAAACAGACACCATCAGCACTTGCACTATGGATAGAGCAAGTGCCTGAAGCACCAAGACGAGGCTGGCCAGCAACAACATTTTCACACGGGTGTCAAGATAGGCACAGGAACGCGAGCACTCATAGCCACCGCACAGCGCACACACCAAGACGGCAACCGCCAACAGCACAAAGGCGGGCAAGGCGATCACCAATCCCGAACGGCCCGATCGCACGGGTAGAGCCGATACCGCGCCAGCAGAGTCCGGAAAGCTACGAAGTCATCTCATCCGACACGGACGAGGAAGGATATATCTACGCACCGGTATCGGACGCAGAGATCTAAGATAGCGACGAGGGAGGCGCATCGAGCGACGACGGGTCGGAGAGTAGCTACCATTCAGATGGTTACTACGGCCACCGCCTGGACGACGAGTATTCAATACCCTCTGTGCCAGTCGTAGACCCCGATGACATCGACGATTTCCAATTTAGATCGGAAGATGAGGACACCATACCCTGGGAGCCATCACAAACCGAGACGATGAGATGGTGATCATCTCATCCGACGAGTAAGATTCACCGGACAACGACGAGGAAGACACGAGGCCCTGGGTACGAGAGGACGAGGTCATCATGATATCGTCAGATGAGGAGGACGGTCCACAACCAAGCCCAGAAACGCCATCGGTCTCAAAAGAATACTGTTCACAACGAACTAAGTCGACTTGTAAGATCGAACTGAACTGCTCTGATGAGCAGGCTCTTTATTTATACAAAAATGCTTAAACCTACATAATATGCAGCCGCTGCTGGTATTGCGTCTGCTTGGCGCCTATATTCTTAGTATTTTTATGCAGGCGATCGCCGCGCCGCGAGCTGCCGGCAACCCGTCGCCAGCAATAACGGTAGTTGCGCATCCAACTTCAGCAGCAGGTACTGCGATGAACAAGGCTGGCCTGCATGGGTCAGGCATCAGCTAGTCAGAGCGTTAGGCAGCTGGATCGCGGCGATCGTCGTGCTCCGAGCTGCCGGCAATCCGTCGCCAGCAATAACGGTAGTTGCGCATCGAACTTCAGCAGCAGGTACCGCGATGAGTAAGGCTGTCCTGCATGTGTCAGGCATCAGCTAGTACATGTGATATATATATAAATACAGGGTGTTAATTTTTGAACAATACAAACGAGTGTTCAGCGGTGGACAATGGATTTACACTTATATACACTTATAACTAAACCCCAAGAAAAAAAAAAACACAAAAAAAAAAATAATAAATATGTAGAAAAATAAACAAAACACCCATGTAAAACACTTAACAATTACAATAAACACTCTACGTATTTAGTTAACACAAAAAAAAATTGTATTGCTGAGAAGTGGAAGGCTTCCACTCACCGAAGAAAGGGTGAGTGTGAGGAGCCATACAGCGTTGACATTAGCTATATGCGCCCCTCGCAACAATTGCCACATATACTATGGGCAACCCTCCCAACGACTGCAGCAGACGACATCGGATCTTGCGCCACGTCAGCAGATTTCGTCAACGACGAAAACACCTGCAGCCATGGAGCAGCATATTCGTAAGGAGACTTCAGCGGACGCTACCGGATGGATGGGAAAATGGACACCAACATCTGGCGCTATTGAGAGCCCAAGTGCGCCATCAGCGCATTCCATAGCGGATAGCGTGAGACCCATGTGGGCCGCGGCCGCGAAACAGGTGGTCACTACTCGAATTCCAACCAAGTGCAGCGATCACAGCAGACCGTGGGAGAACGGAACGACATAGCGGGCAGAAGCAACCGCTGCTCGCATATCATCGATTGCAGCGACACCAATAGGCAGCAACCTGGAAGCAGGTGACCGCTGCCTTACTCCCAACGAGTGCTGCGTCGGCGGGAAAAGCGTGAGAAACGCCCAACGAAGCGAGTGCGGCGTCAGCAGGAAAACGTGGGAATCGCCCAAGGAAGCAAGAGCAGCGTCAGCAGAAAAGCGTGAGAAACGCCCCAAAAAGACGGACCGCCGACGCGATCTGACCTATAAAAGGGGGCGGCACAGACCACCAAGGGTCAGTGAGTGAAAAGCCGAACAGCAAGTCAAGTCAGTGCGAACCAACACAAACGGAGTGCGAAACAGTTCGAACGGAGTGCAAAAATCTACAAGCGAGTGCGAAGTCTCGAAATCAGAAACGCCATAATAATAAGTGAAAATTTATAAAACCTTTTATACATAGCCTTAAGTAACGTATGAATAAAACCTTCAGTTAACATATAAAGGATACGTGTTATTAATTTATCGCAAACGCAACTAAACTAAATTTGTTGCACAATCCCACAGCTCGACTGAGTTTTAGCCTAGCTAAAACTAACCGAACTGAAAGGTTCGTTACAATATATTGAGACATCTGATTGAAGTGGAATATAAGAACACGTTATAAACAATGAAAAAGTATTAAACTGAAGTCAAATAATTAAAAATTCAATGTCTAAAGCAAAAGGAGGTAAGAAATAAACTGATGTAAGATCAGAATCAACAGCAATCAGACAACCACCACCTAAGCGTGATATTCGATCACATCTTTATGGGATGTATTTATTGTCAAATAAAGAATGATCAGAGATACCAGGCTTTAACCAAGTTTCTATAATATCAAATTCAAAAGAAAGACTGTCAAAAAGAAAGTTTAGTGTTAAGACCTCTAACATTCTGATATGCTAATACTCTGCTGATACTCCAAGGAGTCATCGATGGCTTAGTTCTCAGATGGGATTTTCTGTCTGGCATGGGAACGGTTTTGGAGTGCGTAGGCCTGAGGATAAATATACCGGGAAAAAGAATTCGAGAGCGTCAGGAGGAGAGACTGTACATAGCAAAGACAGTCAAACCAGCAGTAAGTGCTGCAGATGCCAAATCTCGACAACCCCTGAAGGAGACCTGCCGGAGAATCTCAATTGTAGGACACACGATGGACCAAGCAAATAAAAACTGCCACTGGATCCAAAAGATGCGAACGGTCAAAACGAAAAATCCCAGGAAATTTCCAGATTACATGGACAAGCCTGGAAACCTGTACAGACACATTCCTCATAGAGGTGGAACAGAGGATGTAGCAGCCTGGAAATTTTGTGTGCCAACCGGCAAGAGAACGCAAGTCCAAAGCGAGAACCACAACACCGCCGCCACAGGACATATGGGAAGCAGAAAACAATAGCCCGAGAAGCAGCGCGCCGCAGGCGATGGAGCCCCAAAGTCGGAGATAAGGTGTGGGTGAAATTACACCACCTATCGAATGCAGCAGAAGGGTTCGCAGCCAAGCTAGCACAAAGATACGGAAGCCCGCACCAAATCATGGACTTCACATCACCGGTGATCTGCAAGCTAAGGAGCTCGGCAGACAAGCGGATAAGGACGGCGCCTGTGAGCGACCTGAAGCCACACAGCAAGGAGACTGGTGAGTCCCCAGATCCCCGAAATACAAAAAACTGAAATAATTAGTAAAAAATATATAATATAATAATAAAATAAAACAAACGCCCAAAAGGAGAGGGTAAGAATAAAAAAAAGTAAGGGTATACAAAGGTTGTATACATCTATATATAAAAATTAATCATAATAAATGCTCAGAGAGAACAAGCCACTCCAATTGCAATTGCGCTACACGTAGTGCAGATAGAGTATGACCATGACCTACCTCAACGTTCATTAGGAAACAGCAGACATAAACAAAAAAATTATCGCTGGGAAGTGGAAGGATTCCACTTACCGAAGAAACGGGGGAGTGTGAGGAGCCATATAGCTTTGACATATGCTATATGCGCCCCTTGTAACAACTGCAACATATGCTATATACGCACATTGGATCTTGCGCCACGTCAGCATATTTCGTCAACGACGAAACCAACGTAAACCAGCGATCAGAACCAAAGGCACACGCGCCTTCGTCAGCATATTATGCAAGATGGATGGGCAACTGACACCACCACTTGGCGCCATTAGCGCATTCCACATCGGACATCGTGAGACCCAAAGCAGGTGATCGCTGCTCTAATTTCAACCAAGAGCAGCGATCGCAGGAGGGCGTGGGAGAACAGAACGACATGTCGGGCAGTTGGTGAGGAAACCGCTGCTTGAATTTCATCGATTGCAGCGACATCAGCGGGCAGCAACCTGGAAGCAGGTGACCGCTACCTTACTCCCAGCGATTACAACGTCGGCAGAGAAGCGTGAGAAACGCTGAAGGAAGCGAGTAGCCTCCGTCTGCGCAGTCCACAAGAGAGCCGCATTTGAATTCGATTCGTTCCCCATTTCGATTGCTAGTCACGATTGACTCACGCGATTGGCACTGTCAAATATGCACTGTAACGAACCTTGTTGGCTTAGCCGGGCTAAAGCTCAGTCGAGCTGTGGGTTCGAGCAACAAATTTGTATAATTGGTCGCGAGGTGATAATTGATGACACACTTGTTTTATATATTGAAGTAGTTTGTATGGTTTATTTAATGAATTAATTCGAACACAATTTATAAGTTAGCAATGTCTGGATTTGTTCCTTGCTGAAGCCTTGGTTTGCGTCAGTGAGTAGTCCTGTTCGGGGAAGTTGGTTCAAGGCACCCCGTACACCAGTTACGCCAGTCAGCGGCTTCGCACTGGTTCAACAGCTTTTATACGGCTCCGTTTGGCCAAACGGATTTCGC